>CM076581.1:1703408702-1703711993 GCA_034641835.2 Pinus albicaulis | reverse complement strand
GTTGGGAAAAATACTGAGAGGGGGGGGGTGAATCAGTATTTACTGCATATTCAAAACTTTTTACTTTTTCATGCTTTAAAACCCATACGCTACTTTCTTGAAGCCAACTAGCGTATACACGTGGATATCCTTCATAAAACTCGCGTATACACAGAGATCTAATTATGCCATTATTTCTTCACTTATATCATTCCATCATTCATTCATTAGATGTTCTATAAACAGTAAACATGTGCAGTAAGAACAGAATAAACCATCACACAAAGCATCACACATGAACACCAGGATTTTTAGGTGGAAACCCAAGCCGGGAGAAAACCACCGCTGCAGTTGCTTAGCCTTCAATATTTTATTATAGAGAAAACATCTTACAACATATGTGTCGGCGTTAAACTTACCAAAGACGTTGTGCACCCACCGCTATGCTCGTCACACACTGCCTCGTGCAGACAGCGCTCCCCGACTCATTTACTAGCCTTCTCTCGGAAGGGAGTTACGTACCGATCTCGTTTGTCACTCCCTCACCCGGAAGGAGCTACGACCCTCCGACCGAAGGCAACAACCCCTCAAGACCTCTACGTGGACCACGCCTATCAATTTTCACACTCGGATCCAAACAACCCCTGTTTAGAGTACCAACTTGCGGTGCCACGTTTCATCATATTTCCTTCAGACCGGAGCCTTTTCCATATTTTTAAGCACAAACGAACCACTCCTTAGATACATTACAACTCACCGACATATATCGCAAACCAAACAATGACGTACATTTCTTACTACGCACTTCAAATAGTAAACTCCCAGAAGTTTCAGATTAATGCCGTCTCCCTTTCACTGATGTCGCGTATATACGTGCTTCCGTTCACATAAACCAGCGTATACTTCTATACATATTACAGATCCAATTTCATTGCGCATACACGCTTTCTCTTCAGCGAAGCCGCGTATATACGCGCTTCCTCTGCGGCGAACTAGCGTATAGATCTTCAACCATTATAGAGCAGCATACTTCTTCAGATCAGATATTCAGTTCAGATTTATCCTTTTACTTCAGACAGATGTTCGCCTCATCTCAAATCTAAGCCTTCCATAAACATATCTAGCAGATACAAATACATTCCAGATCTAGATTCCCTTCTTCATCATTTTCTTCATTGGTGCATCATGCATTCAGATCTATCATTCAATTATAACCCTTTCCATTCAGATCTACTTCAGAGAAAAGTATTCATTCAAGCTCAGACATCTTGCACCACACTCATGATTTGCACAATGAAATTCTTCTCTATATATAGGTTTACCCTTTTTCAATACCATGAGCCCCTTTTACAATACCATGAGCCAAAACTACATTACTTCCGATGGTATTCCTGGACGGGGTCATTTAGACGAATCATTACCCAATACAATGGGTCAATACCATGGTGGTTACCCCTGGTTTTGCACTTTTATGAGCGCTTTTGCCCATACGCGACTTGTAACGTTGTTTCCCGCGTTCATACGCGACTTTCCTTAGACAGATCCGCATATGCCTTGAGACATACTCTTATCATCATAGATATAGCATATATTGAATTCCTTTCTTCATTCTCTTCTGTACTCACTGAAGATACATCAGATTTACATCATCTAACAGGTTCATCACGACATAATCTATCAAGCACAACTTCATCAAGTAAGTTGCCATCATCTTCATCATATTGCTAACAAACATCATTTCATATCAGATTTACATCATTTACCAAGTCCATCAGGTCTAGAAAAACTTCATCAGGTTGATTGCCATCAAGGACAACACCTGCCAACATTCTCATGTCTTCATCTTCATTCAGTGGGTTGCCATCAAGGACAACACTCGGCATCATATTGCCAACAATCTCCCCCTTTGGACTTGATGGCAACCACGATGGTGTTTGATCATCACAACAGATAGGTATATTAAGAAAACAATGACACCATGTCACTTTCCCCATTTTTGACACCATTCTTTCTCTTCATTCAAACACCATGTCACTCTCCCCCTTTGACATCAAGGGAAAAGGGCGGATCTGATATATACTAAAGTAACCAAGCTCCCCCTGAGTTCATGCTGAATCTTCAAACATATTTTCCAATGAAGTACATGACTCTATGACTTTCCTATCACCAATGACTCATACTTACATCAAAGATCCATCCAAGTGGATTTACATATGAGACTCAACTACCCAACCAAGTGGGTTTACACATCTTGACTCAACTACCCAAACAAGTGGGTTTACAAAATTTGACTCAGCTACCCAACCAAGTGGGTTTACAAATTTGACAAGTCCTTACATGACTGAATATTACAATTTTACATCATGGGTCTCAACAAGACCTTTTCATTAAATTACAAATATGACCATTTGAGACCAATCACCAGAAAGTCCTCAATAAAGAGAACAAATTTCAGAACCATCATAATGCCATCAATGCATTATACTCAGCAAAGCTAATGCTCCCCCTGAATCTATGCATCCAAGCATCCTTTCCATATGACTAATGCTCCCCCTTAGTTTGTGCATCCTGAACCCTTTCACCAACAAATCATCAAGGCATCTTTATCAAAACATTAGAAATAGAATTATGAGAACTGGAACACCACCAGAGATATCAAACAGTATCAGAGATAGCAAACAACACTGCAGCTGTGTTGAAGAGAGCTGACTCCAAACAGAAAATTGTCAGCAATCAGACATATGCGGTTTTCTGTGCATGAACTCGCGTATATACGCGACCGTGTTTCAGGAAACCCGCGTATCCAATCCCATATTCTAGTTTTCTGTGCATGAACTCGCGTATATACGCGACCGTGTTTCAGGAAACCCGCGTATCCAATCCCATATTCTATATTTTAACCAGATCTGATCCTCTTGTGAGAAAAAGACAGTGTTTAGCTTCTTTCTGGGATATTTGAATGCTTCCGTGGACTTCAGATAGATAGAAAAGTGTAGTTGTGTCTTCAAGCGTCATCCAACGGTTATAGCATAAGCACATTAATAACCAAGCCTTCAGATTCTTTGCAGCATCAATACAATCTTTTCAAGAGAGATTATCATACCAGAACAACATCTTCAAATATGTGTCAAGCAATCATCCATGTGGTCCAATATCATCAAGATCTTCAAGATTTAACATGAAGTAACATATGTAGGCAAAAGATCTCAACCATAGTAACAAAATCTGCATGATCTATTCTTATTTCTGAATCAAACGACATCCAACTCATCCATGTGTGAGCACAAAAGATACTTATCAGCAACCAGGGCTCAAAATATCATCATAATAAGCCATGTACCAAGTCATCATCATTTGAGCATGAGTATCACAAAAACCAAAGAATAAGCAGTCATATTGCCAACAATGCAATCATTAGTTTTCAACCTGCTGCTCCCCCTGAACCAGTGCTCCTTCTTAACTTGTGCAACTTGAATACGTTCATCAGCAAGTCATCAGCAACAATCTCTGCATGAACTGCCCTTATCTCCGAATTATAAGACTTTCATCTCAACAATGAATACTCTTCATCAAAAAGCAAACAGGACTCATCCACAATCTTCAACATAAGAAACCAAGAATCATATCATCATTATTTAGAACTGAGAAACTAAGCTGATATTGAGTCAATATTACAGTTATTAACAGTTAGACTGATGCTCCCCCTGAACATCTACTCCAGATCTTCAACTATCATATAAATTCTCTTATCATCAATGCATACGCGACTGTGTCTGCTGGAACTCGCGTGTATACGCGACTTTTGTTAATAGAACCCGCGTATGGAAAGTGAAGCATAGAAATTTTTCACATTCCTTCATCTCCCCCTGAACTTGTACTTCCTGTAACTATCTTCTTCATATCAGATGCTCTGTCAGAAATACATATAACCAGAATAATCAAATCAATCATGAGAGACATCATACATTGCTCCCCCTGTGACGATACATTACTAAATCTCATAATGTATCCCACATCATTCCTGCAACCAATAAGAGAAGTAAGCTTCAGAAGCGGATGACTGCAGTAGGGTCAGAATTCCCTACGTTTCTGATTGGTCCTCCTTCTTTTTCCAAATTTGCTTGAACTTCCTAACTGTGTGCTGAAAATTGTCCACTTTCTCAGATCTGTTCAACCTGCATTCCTTCTCTACATGTCCATACTTGTTACAAGAATAACATCTCATGTGTCTAGAGAAATAAGCATAAGAATCATGATGAGTATTTCTAATCTTCCTCCTTTTACAATCAGCTGCTTTATGTCCATACTTGTTACATGAAAAACAATATCCCTTGAAGAAACCAGAGTACCTTTCTATGTAGGAACTGTTTGTTTGAGGCTTAAATGATCTGCTCCTGCAATTTGCTGCAACATGCCCATAATTATGACATTTAAAGCATTCAACATTATTGACAGATTTCCTTTGAGATTTCATCATTGTTGGTTGACCTTTTGTCTCTTTCAACACTTCAGATTTTGCATTGACATCCTCTGAATTTTTAGCACTTCCTTGTGAGCTAGATTCTCCTTTAACAGTTTCATGGAAACCAAGACCAAGTTTGATAGCAGGAGAGCTTTGATTACTCAGAATATTGTCCAAAATATTAGTACTATTTTGAAACCTCAAAAGTTTAACTTTTTCTTCTAATTTACCTTTGAGAATATTTACCTCAACCTCCAAGGCTTGACTTTGCTTTGTCATGCTTTCTTCTTTCCTTCTTCCATCTTCTACTTGATCCTTCAGATTTAGAATCTCTTCTTTCAACCAATTTTCGTTTTCTTCACAGGTTTGTTGCAGCTCTTCATTCTTCTTATTTGTTTTTTCCAGATGTTCTTTGAGGGAGATGATTTCTGCTTCAAGACCTTCTTTTTCAAATGATTGTAGAGGTTCCTCATTCCTCTTATTTGATGTTTCGAGATCTGCTTTTAGAGAGATGATTTCTTCTTCAAGTTTTTTACCTTGATTAGTTGCATAAGCGTACAACCCTTGATACTTGTCTATCTGTCCATTTAGAGTTTCTATCTTTTCATTCATCCTAGAGATCACATCTTTTTAGATAGATTCCTTCCTTTCAAATTGACACCAATCATTACTTTCATCATTTGCTTCTAGACTTTTACTATCTTTAGATGATTTTTGCTGATCTTCAACTTTAATCTTGACAGCTTCTTCTAGATCAATACTGTTACTTTTACCTTTGCATTTACAGTTAAGTGAAATACAAGAACAAAGATTAATACCTGTTTCATCTCCTTCAATTTCTGCTATACAAGATTTCTGAGATATCTTCTTGTTTCGAGTAGCCTTCTTCTTTTGCTTCTTTGCCATGAGTACTTTTAGATCATGGTCAGAATCTTCTTCATCTTCACTGGACACTTCATCATCATCTTCATTTGCATAATAACTCTTCCTCTTTTCAAATTGTTTCCCTTTTCCATGTGTTTCTCTATAAGGACATTTAGCAGCATAGTGACCAACTTTTCCACACTCAAAACATTTGAAGGGAAGCTTACCTTTGAATCTTCCAGTACCTAGTTGGAGCTTTCTCACAAAATTCGCCTCTTCTTCTTCAGATATATAGCTGGATTCTTTGACAACTTCCTTTTCTTTTCCTCTTGCAGATACCTTAAAAGCAACTTCTTTGGTTTGAGACGGACCTCCTTGTCTCATTTCAAAAGCAGTCAGAATACCATGTAATTGAACAATAGTAAGAGTTTGCAGATCTTGCCTTTCTTCAATAACTGAAACTTTAGAGTCAAATTTTGAAGTCAAGGATCTTAAGACTTTTTCCACCAGAGTAGTATTGGTTATGGTTTCACCCAAATTTCTCATTCGATTTACAATATCGTCCAGACGTAAGAAGAAATGGGCAATACTCTCATCACTATGCATCTTCAAATTTTCATATTCAATTCTAAGAGTTTGGAGTTTTGCACTTTTTACCTTTGTATCTCCTTCATAACTTAGAATGATTTTGTCCCATATTTCTTTTGCTGAATGTAGCTGCATCACTTTAGCAAATTCTGGTTCAGACATGCTTCCTAATAAGACATTCACCGCTTTGGCATTGATTTCATACTTCTTCCTTTCAGCTGCATCAGTAGGAATACTTACCGGGTATTGATAACCTTCTTCCACGATTGCCCATACATCTGCACCAAGACTTTGCAGATATGCTTTTGTTCGTACCTTCCAGAATATCAGATTGTTTCCATTGAATAGAGGTGGCTTTATAGACATTACTCCTTCTTGACTTCCCATTGCGACGGATCTCCTTTAAGCGATCAAGCTTCTGCACAAGGACCTGCTCTGATACCAATTGTTGGGAAAAATACTGAGAGGGGGGGGGTGAATCAATATTTACTGCATATTCAAACTTTTACTTTTTCATTCCTTTAAAACCCATACGCTACTTTGTTGAAGCCAACTAGCGTATACACGCGGATATCCTTCATAAAACTCGCGTATACACAGAGATCTAATTATGCCATTAGTTCTTCACTTATATCATTCCATCATTCATTCATTAGATGTTCTATAAACAGTAAACATGTGCAGTAAGAACAGAATAAACCATCACACAAAGCATCACACGTGAACACCAGGATTTTTAGGTGGAAACCCAAGTCGGGAGAAAACCACCGCTGCAGTTGCTCAGCCTTCAATATTTTATTATAGAGAAAACATCTTACAACATATGTGTTGGCACAGACTTGACCAGCACGCAGGCACCCACCTGCGCTCGTTTACCAGCCTCTCCTGGAAGGGAGCTCCAACCCCCTGACTCGTTTACCAGCCTCTCCTGGAAGGGAGCTACGACCCCCGGATCTCGTTTACCAGCCTCACCTGGAAGGGAGCTACAACCCCCTGACTGAAGGCTACAACCCTCAGCACCACCTTGGACCACGTTTCATCAATTTTCACACTGGATCCAACAACTTCAATAGAACAACACTTGCATGCCACGTTTCATCATATTTTCAGACTGGACCCTTTCCATACTTTTAAGCACAAACATACATCACCAACAGATACTTATCAACACAGATCAGATAGCAGAAACACAGCAGAACAGATCAGATATTTCATACCCTTTGCTTTAGCAAACCCTAGTTTGCATACGCGCTTTCCTTTCTCTGATGTCGCGTATATACGCGCTTCCTTCCATATAAACCCGCGTATACTTCAGTACAAATTACAAAGCTAATTTTATTGCGCATACGCGCTTTCTCTTCAGCGAAGCCGCGTATATACGCGCTTCCTCTTCGGCGAAGTAGCGTATAGATCTTCAACCATCATAGAGCAGCATACGTCTTCAGATCAGACATTCAGTTCAGATTTACCCTTTTACTTCAGACATATGTTCGCCTCATTTTAGATCTAAGCCTTCCATAAACAAATCTAGCAAATACAGATACATTTCAGATCTAGAAATCCCGCTTCATCATTTCTTCATAGGTGCATCATAGATTCAGATCTATCATCAAACCTTTACCCTTTCCATACAGATATACTTCACAGAGAAGTATTCATTCAAGCTCAGACATCTTGCACCACACTCATGATTTGCACAATGAATTTCTTCTCTTTATATAGGTTTACCCTTTTTCAATACCATGAGCCCCTTTTTCAATACCATGAGCCAAAACTACATTACTTCCGATGGTATTCCTGGACGGGGTCATTTAGATGAATCATTACCCAATACAATGGGTCAATACCATGGTGGTTACCCCTGGTTTTGCACTTTTATGAGCGCTTTTGCCCATACGCGACTTGTAACGTTGTTTCCCGCGTGCATACGCGAATTTCCTTTGACAGATCCATGTATGCCTTGAGACATACTCTTTTCATCATAGATCTAGCATATATTGAATTCCTTTCTTCATTCTCTTCTGTACTCACTGAAGATACATCAGATTTACATCATCTAACAGGTTCATCACGACATAATCTATCAAGCACATCTTCATCAAGTAAGTTGCCATCATCTTCATCATATTGCTAACAAACATCATTTCATATTAGATTTACATCATTTACCAAGTCCATCAGGTCTAGAAAAACTTCATCAGGTTGATTGCCATCAAGGACAACACCTGCCAACATTCTCATGTCTTCATATTCATTCAGTGGGTTGCCATCAAGGACAACACTTGGCATCATATTGCCAACACTATATGGCTGAAAGTGATGAAAGAGAAAATCTCATTTCAGATCAGCCCACAGAAGAAGACAGCATGTCGGGAACTCAAGTTTCAATTTCAGATTGTGATATTGTCAAGCCAGTTGTTTCAGATCCAGATTCAGATCGTGATGACCAGGAATGCCTGGTGCTGAATCCTGAAAAGGAGAGTTTTTCTGTTGAGATCATAGACAGAGTTTTTTTCATCAAAAAAAAGTCTTCATAAAGAGGTAATCCAGTCAGTTGATGCAAAACAAGATGGGATCTTCATTCAAGTAAGTGAAACAGTTCCTTTGGATGAATTTAGGGTAGATGATAGAAATGTCATTTTTGCGCTTCAAGAATCAGCTGAGGTTTCTTTTCTTATGATTGATGAATGTAATGAGGAACATGATAATCTGGCTATCTTATCATATGAAGATGACCTACAATACATTCAGACTGTAGAAGATCAGAACATTCAGGATTTCCATTCAGACTCTTCTTCATATATTTCATGCGTTGAAATGTTTTTCGAGGAGAGATGCCCATCTATTTATTCAGAATGTTTTGAAGCCCAGGAACATATTTTTACTGAAGTACATGATGAAGGAAGATCAGAAGCAGGAGAAAAAGACACCTTGTTCTTTCAGCAAGAGGTAAATCTTCATGTTTTTCAGGATCCAATGGCAGATTTGTTGCAGTCAGCAGTAAAGCTGATTATGGTTGTATTCAATGATGAAGGAGATCAGGGTCAATTATGGTTTTGGATGCCCAATTATCAGTTTGTATTGTTGACCATGAGATCTGATCAGGGAAATCAATCAAGAAGGCATCTGCTTGATTGGTTACATTGGCATTATGATATAGTTTGATGGCATATTTTCTTGTAAGAAACACAGGCGGTTATATACTGCCATCAAGTTTTAAGTTGTAAGTTTAGGTCTTAGTCATGTTGAGTCATTTGTCTAGTCATTTTTCAGTCTTTTCAGTCAGTTTCAATAAATGAGTCAAATCTTGTGTGGTTTTTTGAAATAATGATTCCATCGCCCAATGGATGGAGGCACTGTCTGCTCTCCCAAAGATCTGCAGTTCTTGGAACCTCCAAGAAGCGGCAGCTGCCATCCCCATTGGAGCCAATGTTAGACTCAGTCTTGTCAGTCCTCTGTCATTTCTCGTCATTTGCAGTTATTAAATGTCATTTTGGGCAAAAAGAGTCATTTTAATTCTCGAGTCCAGGATTTCGTCTTCAGAAGTGCTTCAATAACATGTGCAGGCCAGAGGAAGGTTCAGTAAGTTTTTATTTCAGGAATGTCATCGTCAATAATGCGAGAGTGTTTCTTCTTCAAAACCATATTTTGAAGAAGAAATCATCAAATGTGTTTTTGTAATAAATATGTTCTACAGCTCTTCAATGGCAACCCTGTTTCGGCTTTAGCAGCTCCTATCCCTGCAAAAGAACAAACAGTCATCAGCACAA
Source organism: Pinus albicaulis (assembly GCA_034641835.2). NCBI lineage: Eukaryota > Viridiplantae > Streptophyta > Pinopsida > Pinales > Pinaceae > Pinus > Pinus albicaulis. The sequence continues at coordinate 1,703,702,330 of CM076581.1, read as the reverse complement.
AGAGTCAAAGCAAAATCAAGAGTTATGTCAAAGTTGCAAGCATCGAAAAGTGGGTTTCAAGCTCAGAAATCAAAGAGGAACTTAAAAAGCAGCGTTTATTTTAAAAGGTGAAAGTGCCAAAGTTCTACATCATTGGAAGAAAAATTTGCCAAATGAAATCAAGATTATTTTTGTATATGAAATATTTTTTATGTTTAAATAGTTCATTTGCAAATAAGTCATCAAAGAAGCCAAAGTGAAACGTGGAGCAGCAAAATTGAGTTTAAATTGAGTTGAGAAATGTTGAGCGCGGCGCATTGGAGGCAGATGAGGTGCATAGGAGCGACGCGCCGCATATGGCAGATTTGTACAGTGTAATTTTGGTCATGCGCGGTGCATCCACCTCGCGCGGCGCACAGAAACCCCAGCCCAAAATTTTATCACTGCTTCTCAATTTTTTAACTTTTTCGCCCCAAGTGAATGTGTGAATGCGTTTGTCACTGCAGATACCAGTTGTTTTGTGGTCAAAGTCGATGGAGAGTGTTCTGAATTGTGTTGTGTTTATTGATGAATCGTCTATCACGGCGTTTGGATCAACAACATCTTCCATTTGGAAAGCAGGAAACTTACAAAAGAACACCTGAAGGAATGTCTGCGAGCTTCTCACTAAAACGAAAAAATAAACCTCAAGTTATTGAACTAAATAAAGGCTCACGTCCTACAGATTCATTTATAGAAAATGGATCAGATGGTCAAAGCTGTTTGGACTGTAGGAGCGGATTGTTTAATTGATGAAGACATATACTTTTCAGAGACAATGTTTCCATCTAATTGCGTGCTAGACAGCGCCATTCCTGTGCAAATTGGGTCGAATTTTGAGGCTGTTGGGGGATAGTTATAAGAGACAGTATTCTCAAATGGAAATCTATCAGCCAGAAAGCAGTTGTTCTACAATGTGGAGCAGATTAACTCTTAGGGGACAGGTTAGGGTGCTTCAATTTGTCAGTCAAGGATGCGGATTGTGTTCATTTTGTTCGGTCGTTTAATGTACCACATATGCTGGTTGGTGATGGTTGCATTATCCGCAATGTGGCTCGCTGCTGGTACTATGAGACTGCTGTTGCTATAGGTGTTGAACCCCAAATAGATTGCCTTATAATAGCAGTTGGGTTCGGGAATTTTTCGTGGACTAATATTGTTGATGTATGTAATGATGGAGGCATTCTCAAGCGAATCATATCTCAAGGAGAAAAATATGAAAGACCCAAAGACCCAGACGAGGTGACTGTGAAATATGAAGCGAAGCTTGAGGATGGAACGCTCGTGGCAAAATCACCAGAAGAAGGCGTGGAGTTTTATGTCAATGATGGACACATTTGTCCTGCTATTGCGAAGGTAGTCAAAACAATGAAAAGAGGAGAAAGTGTGATTCTCACCATCAAACCTACGTATGCCTTTGGTGAGCGGGGTAAGGATGCTGAAGAGAGGTTTGCTGCGATTCCTCCAAATGCTACTATCACTGCGAGTTTGGAATTAGTTTCATTTAAAGCTGTTTAAAAAGTAGCGGAAGATAAGAAAGTTATTAAGAAAATCCTGAAGAAAGCTGATGGGTATGATAAACCATGTGACGGGCCGGTAGTGTAGATCAGGTATACTGCTAAGCTGCAAGATGGCACAATCTTTGAGAAGGAGGGATATGAAGGCGAGGAGCCTTTCCAATTTGTAGTTGATGAAGAACAAGTCGTTGCTGGTCTTGATAAGGCAGTGGAAACCATGAATACAGGGGAGATTGCCCCGATTACAATAGAACCTGAATATGGTTTTGGAAATATTGAAACCCAGAGAGATCTGGCTGTAATTCCACCAAATTCAACTCTCATCTATGAGGTGGAAATGGTATCATTTACTAAGGAAAAATAATCGTGGGATATGAATACAACAGAGAAAATAGAGGCCTCTAAACAGAAGAAGGAGCAAGGAAATTCTCTGTTTAAGGTTGGAAAGTACCAGCGAGCTGTAAAGAAATAAGAAGAGAAAGCCTGACCTCAGAAAGAAGATTGAATATATTCTGGGCCAGACTACACCCTCTATGTAGCTCCTAGCAATATGGAAAATCTTAAACACAACCAAAGATTTGGAGAAAATGGAAAACATGTGTACACGTTTCCCTTCTCAGCCACGTGGTTATTTCCATATTGGGCATGCTAAGGCTGCTCTTTTAAAACCAACACTTTGCTCAAAGGTGTAAAGGCGCTCAAATCATACGTTTTGATGGCACGAATCCTACTAAAGAGAGTAATGAATTTGTTAAAAGTATTTTAAATGATACACTCGGTATCAAAGGAGAAGGGCCCACATACACTTCAGATTATTTTTCACAGTTAATGGAGATGGTTGAGAGAGCCGAGAGCAGATGCAGAAAGATAGGAAACAGAATGCTTATTTTTCCTCAATCATAATTTTATGGGATCTGCGCTCCAGTTTTTGTCTTTTAAATAGCCGATCACAGAAATTTAAGGGGAACGCTGCTTCAGAATAGATGGTTGACTCTTATTGGTTAATGATGATAAAACAAATCCCTTATTTCTGGTCGATTTGTTGTCTCCTAGAGGAGTCTATTTATTGTATGAAAAATCATTTGTAAAGGGTTGAAAAAGTTTTGAAAAGCTGTGGGAGGAAAAACCCAATGCTCTCACTATACAATTTGACGGAGGAATAGTTAAATGGTACAGCTCTGAGTTATAAGATTCTTGTGGTGTGAAGTTTAACATATGTTTTTCTTCTGTTTCATATGTCTTTTGTAATGTTTCATAGCTCATTCATAATCGTTTCCAACTGAATACTTTACAGTAAGAAAGGCAGAATTCAGTCATTGCTCTGCCTTGAGGTGTTCAGATGTTCTATGCTTTCTTCTGTCTGTAAAGGACTCATTGATTAATGCCCTTTTCGGATTTTTAAACAGTCTTTCACCCCATATTATTCCAAATTTGATTGTTAAACTTCATTCCTATCTCGCCTTATGAAATACCCTGTGCCTTTGATTAAATCTCTGTTTCATGCTGTTCTTGATCCCACGCTGCCCAGAAAATTCATCCATTTATCAAAATACCCCTTCATATCTATTTACTAGCCTAAAATCAGTTCACATTTTAAGTCATCTCGCACCTTATTGCTCATTTTATCGAGATTGACTGGAGAGAGCCCTCTCCTGTCCTCGTAGGGCTAGCTACGAGGCTGAGCGTGGTTTGATGTAGCCTTGAGTTTTACCTTATTTCAGCCTAAGGTAGATTTGAGCGCTAACACGAGGAAAATTATATATGATAAATAACTGCCTATGTTTTTGTGGGAAAATGCCTACACTACATTCGTGTATGTGAAAAACAGGAGTCCTCATATGATAGTGGAGGATGTGACTCTTGAGGACTTGTTTATAGGAGTGAATCTGGATGAGATCCATTTGCGCATATTTGATAGTCTAGTTTATATCCACATTCCCACAGAGAAGAGGACTAAGTTAGAGCCATTGTTAGAAATGGACATATTTGTGGGCTACAATAAGGTCTCAAAGGCCTATCAAGTCTACATTCCAGGAAAAAGGAAGGTGATCTTGAGTCGGGATTTTAGATTTTATGAGCACAAGACCCTTAGGATATCTCATGAGAAGGAACTAGCAATGGTAGAAGAGTGGGAGAGAGAAGCTCCTAAGGTTGAATAGGGGCTAGCAACACCAATGACAAGCACATAATCAACCTATCCGAAGGATGAGTTGGATATTCCTTTGAGCTCTGTTAGTGTCAGTCATTTTTGCCTATCACTAGTGATCAAATGTGCTCCTACAAATTTTTTGTTAGGGTGTAAAGTCAAAATTTTATGGTTTTAGTAGGTCTTCAAATAAAAATTTGGTCACTGGCTAGTGTGTTTAGGTCTAAAACTGCTCCTTTCAAAAAAATCATGTGCTGGTCATTACCATCTTTCAGTTGGATGAGTCATCACTGAAAATTCTCCATTTTCATCTCAGTCATACCACCATGGTCCTCATTTAGCTCAATGTCACCATTAGGTCATTAGGGTTTATGTCATCAAAATATGTCATTTCATCAATAAATCTGGCAATGAAGGACTAGTAATCGGGAAATTTCTCAAAAAAAGTTTTGTTTCAAGTGTAATTTATTTCAAAATATGTTATAATCTGTTCTAATGTTCCAAAGCTGCAAAGTTTTCAAGACAAAAGTGAAAAGGAATTGGTGGGCCACCACATAACTATGACGAAATTGATTTCCACAAGCTATAAAAGACCATCAAAATCATATCTCTCTCTTATTTCATTGGCATAGAGCACTCACTCACCAAAAAAAACTATCTTAGCACATTCAAAATCAAAGGACACTCTAAAGAAGTGATTGGCACCCTCTCCAGGTAGCCACGCTGCGTTTTTTCCAATTCGATGTGTTTTTACTCCTACAAGAAAACAAATATTTTCCAAGGGTTTCCAAGGGAAAATTAAGGTTTCATCAAAAATCTACAAGTAATTTTAATCCTTTGAGATCTCGTATCAGCATTTTCTTCCTTGTTTTTGTGGTGAAAATCCTCCTATAGCCCCCACGTTGTGTTTTTGGTGGGTGAAGCTTCATTTTAAAAATTGCAAGCAAAAACACCTATCCCTTACACACTCTACCCATCCTCACACCCAAAAATACTTCCCACAGCCCTTACACCCCTTCACATTCATTTCCCAAACCCCTATATCTAAACCCTATCTCCTACACTGCATTTTGGGCAGATTTAGGACTAGGACTATGCATAATTTCCCTAGACCAATCCCTTCATTTATTTTTTCATTTTTCACTTCCCTAACCTTCCTAATACCCTTATCTACTTCCCTAAATATTCTTACCCTCATATCTCCTCCCTAATCCCTTCATCCCTTCCCCTCACTCACTTCCCCTGTTTTTCCCACTAGGGTTTTTGATAACAAGTAACCCCGTCAATCCCAGAATCATTCACAAAATACATATAAAACGACCATTCCTATTTTATTCAATGAAAACTCACTTTCTGGAAAACTCAACTCATATTACGTGCGCCCTTACATCTTTCAATATGATTATAATACTAACCTCTTCCTGCTGACAATCTTCAATTATGAATATCACTGCAATTTCATCCCTTCAGTAAATACCAGATAACACTCCAAATCTCTTCTTCATCGAAAACCTTTCATGGATCTTTGTAAATATCAACCATTCCTTTAATCACAGGCTTGAACGCCTTTTAAATATCCATCGCATCTTTATAAGATATGTGTTTAAAATGTTTAAAACTCCGCGGTCAACCAATATATATATTCACGAGAAACTATAAAAGATCCACTTCAGTCCATATATTTGGATTGCAAAAACTATACACCCGTCTCTAAAGATGCTCCACTTCTCTTTCACACCAACCCAACTCTCGATGCGATACCACTCCTTTCTGCTCTGATCCAAATTCACTTGGAATCGACAATTACTAATCGGCGATCAGCACAATTGCCACACTATTCCGATCCGATTTTATTGGATCACACCTTGCCAAAATGAGATTCCACTGAGATTTTACTGATCTAACATCTGTTCCATAACGCCAATGCGCTATTTATCAGCGATTGCAAATCACTATTTGCAATCATACACTATTGATTGTCCACCGAATCTGACAGAGTCAACTCGCAATTTGCCAAATTTTCTTGACATGTCAACACTGTCGACCATTACCACAGGCCGATGCAATAACAATATATTTATCGCAACTCCACTTTTCTGATCTGTCACTATATAATATCTACCGGCGGTTTCAAGTTGCCATTTTAAAACCTACAAGTGTTGACTACGCCTATAATTCTGATGCGAATATATAGGAGTATCCGCATTGGTATCAATCAGAGATCAGAACTCATGGACTTAATTGCCATAACTCCGATTCACAACGCCTATTGAACTTTCAACCCGATTCACCTTCAAAACTGATCTATGACGAATTGCATCCGTTTCTTTGTGATTTTGATGCGATACGTGACTCCACTCCTTGCCGAGGCGGATCTTTTCATTGCCTTCTCGTGTATAATTTTCTGTTTACAGAGATGGCCCTTCTCCAAACGAAATTGACCAGAAATGTAACTGCGCCATCCCACGAAATGAAGTCTTCCAACGCAGTATGGTGCTGCCTTTGACAAACTGCTGCGCCACAAGACTTTTCAACAATTTAAAAACTGTATTTATATTGGTTTCCAAACAGAGTTGAACCACCGTTCTGCGCCTCCATGTATTCGACTCACCAATCAATTTCCACAGAAAACTATTCGACTCAACATAAAATTTCTACAGCAATTGAATTAAACCAGAATTTTGTTTTCGCTGCATAAATTGCCCATGGAACGAAATTAAACTTGTGCCCATTTCAAAACACTATCGATTTACCAATACGCTGCCTTCCAGTTCGATCTCAATACTATACCGTGTACATTAGCAATCCAATGTTACGGAATAGAGAGAATCCAACATTACGGAATAGAGAGTTCAATTACAGATTGGAGAGTATAGAAAAATCACCGAGACTCATTGCGTCTGCCTGTCATATATGAATTAAATTCAATCTCCTTCATCACATTCCATGCACACTGCCATATCGATATTAAAAGTGCCAATTCCTTCGCCCAGCGCAGACTCACAATACAAACCAAACATATTATTACAACATCGATTATTTAGATCGATTTCCTCACCCATGAACAGAATTCCATCACAGAATTTATTAAAATCAAACCTATTCATATAAAATCGAACTCAACAATGTGCTCAAAAGTCAAAATCTACGATGATATAAAAACAAGAATTACAAAAACTTCTATTCATCGCCAGATATGCAAATCTATGGCCTTTTTACAAAACTGCCCAAAGGTTTTCAAGCAGAAACCCTCTCACTCTCTACACACACTCACTCCCCTTACTACTGAATATACAAGAAGATCCAATTTATATAAGTAAATGGTTCCATGAATCAATTCTGATTCTGAACCAGAAATCTCTCATTCTCACCTAAAAAATTTCTTCAATCCCACTCTTTTTTAAACTAACACTAAATAAAAATCCCTCATACTCTATTCTAGCCAAATAAATCCAACTATTTGGCCTGATCTCCATACAAGGAAGATCACTCAGCCACCTACACCCTATCCTCATTTTTAACAATAAATAAACACTCTCATATTTAAACAAATAAAATTAATTAAAGTATTTTCTTCCAACCCCTTGTTAGTCACAACATGTGACCAAGCTATCACATTGCTGACTAGCCTGAATGCTCCTGCATCAGACTCCCAAAGTTGAAAGTTTCCATGACCTCCTGGTCATGTGTTTCTTCTGCTGTCCATCCAGTATCCCAAACTTTACTTTGTAACTGGTCATCACTTTCATTATGCTGCTGATTTAATTCTTCTGCCACTCTCACTTCTGTTCCTCCAGGTTCCCAAATCTTAATTTGCTGTTTTCCTTTGTTCTTGTTGATACAAATTCCTGTAGCCAATTTTTCCTTCTTGTTGTCCATGTTCTCTTCTAATTTCATCTTCCATAATTTCTCAATTTCCTTCTTACCATTTGTCTTTAACTGAACCCCACTGACATCTGTCTGCTGTACATTTTCCTTTTCCATGCATTCCTCTTTCTTTTGTTTATCTTCAGCTCCTTTAATCATGACAATTTCCCTGTCAATACCATCATTCTCAAAATCATTAAATACATGTTCAAAATATCTTTCTGTTTCAGCCATTTCTTCCAGTAATCTCACTTCTTCATCAACATGCATAAGCACATTGTCCAATCGCTGTTCCTCACCTGTCAAACCTGAAAACATACACAACATGTCAGTTTCAAAAATGCAAGGCTCTTCATTTGAAGCCTTAATGATCAGCTCCTTATGCTCCTCTGAACTATTCTGATAGTTCACTAAATTTTTGAGAAATTCTTCCTTGACATCTCTGATTTCTTCCTCATCAAAGAAAACTTCTGGGATTGCAACTTCTTGACTGTGCTTGGCAACTTCATCATAAGTTTGTAGAATATCTTCCTGTTCTACACAACTTCTTCCAATACTCATTTTATCCAAATAAGACAATAATGCCTCTTCCTCTTCTCTAAGAAGACTTGGATCTTTCAAAGATTTCCTTGGCTTACCTTCTTCAGCTAAGTTCTTGCTGTCAGCTTTCCTTCTCTCCATTTCATAAATCTGCAATGCATTTGTTTCCTTTCCTGTTTCCATCCCCCATTGGTCTCCTATCCATGCCAAAATTTCTTCAAATATAATCCAATAAGTTTCCACTAAAAGAAGACATAACCATTCAGCCATACCTTTTAATTTTCTCCACCAATTGAAGTCTTGAAAGTCCTTATGCATCTCCTTTCTTGCTTGTCTTGCCTTTGCTCCTTTCACTTTTTCATACACAGGTTCAAATCCTTTAGGCTGCATACCTGCAAATTTACATTCACAAAAATAATTAATCCCAAAAATATGAGATCCTCTTGTCTGTGCAGATGATGTCAACACATTCCTCTCATTCTGATCTGCATAGATCAGTTCTTCTCTACTGTCATCATTGTCTTCGTCCCCAAGGAGAGGTCCTTTCTCTGGTTCGCAGATGTATTCTATTTCTTCATTCTCGGTTCTTTGAAGTAATAATTTCTCAGCAAACAATTCTCTAACAAGCCATTTAACTCTTCTTCCCACATAAAATCCTTGTTTCCATTTTTCTCTAATTCCTTTCAATACCAGCTTCTCCAAATGACTGAGTTCTGCCTTCATCTCAGCCAACTCTATGTCCCTTTCTTCTTTACTCATTCCTTTGAGTCCAACTGCTTCAGCTCTCTTTTCCCTATGTCTGTGACTTTCCTTTGTACCCCTGTCATGACCATCAGTAGTCAATTCCTTTCCTTCCTCTGGTGAACTTTCCTTGTTCACTAGTGAGCTGCAACTAACCTTTTCCATTTCGCCTATAACAAATCTCCTTCATGCCTCACCAAAATTTCCCGAGTTTAGCCTTTTTGGCACCTATTGGTTCTTTCCTCGAATCTTTCACTGACTAACAATTCTGCCCAGCACTCTTCTTGCTGGAATTGTTATCTCCTGTCCACAATCACAATTATGGAGCTGCTTTAGGCTCTGCATCTTCAATTGCTCACATAACTCATATGTCATGATGCTGGTACAACTCATTCCATCTTTCAGCAAATCTACTGACCTGCACAATCAGACCTTTCCGGCACTCTCTGCTTCTCCATTCTGACCTCAACGTTGTTTGTAACCTGATCATCATCAACATCCTTTCTGGCAATTATACATCTGCTAAATTTAAAATTCAGTTTTCAAAAACAATCCTTTCAGAGCGTAACCTTGCTCTGATACCAAAAATGATAACAAGTAACCCCGTCAATCCCAGAATCATTCACAAAATACATATAAAACGGCCATTCCTATTTTATTCAATGAAAACTCACTTTCTGGCAAACTCAACTCATATTACGTGCGCCCTTACATCTTTCAATATGATTATAATACTAACCTCTTCCTGCTGACAATCTTCAATTATGAATATCACTGCAATTTCATCCCTTCAGTAAATACCAGATAACACTCCAAATCTCTTCTTCATCGAAAACTTTCATGGATCTTTGTAAATATCAACCATTCCTTTAATCACAGGCTTGAACGCCTTTTAAATATCCATCGCATCTTTATAAGATATGTGTTTAAAATGTTTAAAACTCCGCGGTCAACCAATATATATATTCACGAGAAACTATAAAAGATCCACTTCAGTCCATATATTTGGATTGCAAAAACTATACACCCGTCTCTAAAGATGTCGACGGTTTCAGAATTCAACCCAACTCTCGATGCGATACCACTCCTTTCTGCTCTGATCCAAATTCACTTGGAATCGACAATTACTAATCGGCGATCAGCACAATTGCCACACTATTCCGATCCGATTTTATTGGATCGCACCTTGCCAAAATGAGATTCCACTGAGATTTTACTGATCTAACATCTGTTCCATAACGCCAATGCGCTATTTATCAGTGATTGCAAATCACTATTTGCAATCATACACTATTGATTGTCCACCGAATCTGACAGAGTCAACTCGCAATTTGCCGAATTTTCTTGACATGTCAACACTGTCGACCATTACCACAGGCCGATGCAATAACAATATATTTATCGCAACTCCACTTTTCTGATCTGTCACTATATAATATCTACCGGCGGTTTCAAGTTGCCATTTTAAAACCTACAAGTGTTGACTACGCCTATAATTCTGATGCGAAGATATAGGAGTATCCGCATTGGTATCAATCAGAGATCAGAACTCACAGACTTAATTGCCATAACTCCGATTCACAACGCCTATTGAACTTTCAACCCGATTCACCTTCAAAACTGATCTATGACGAATTGCATCCGTTTCTTTGTGATTTTGATGCGATACGTGACTCCACTCCTTGCCGAGGCGGATCTTTTCATTGCCTTCTGTGTATAATTTGCTGTTTACAGAGATGGCCCTTCTCCAAACGAAATTGACCAGAAATGTAACTGCGCCATCCCACGAAATGAAGTCTTCCAACGCAGTATGGTGCTGCCTTTGACAAACTGCTGCGCCAAAAGACTTTTCAACAATTTAAAAACTGTATTTATATTGGTTTCCAAACAGAGTTGAACCACCGTTCTGCGCCTCCATGTATTCGACTCACCAATCAATTTCCACAGAAAACTATTCGACTCAACATAAAATTTCTACAGCAATTGAATTAAACCAGAATTTTGTTTTCGCTGCATAAATTGCCCATGGAACGAAATTAAACTTGCACCCATTTCAAAACACTATCGATTTACCAATACGCTGCCTTCCAGTTCGATCTCAATACTATACCGTGTACATTAGAAATCCAATGTTACGGAATAGAGAGAATCCAACATTACGGAATAGAGAGTTCAATTACAGATTGGAGAGTATAGAAAAATCACCGAGACTCGTTGCGTCTGCCTGTCATATATGAATTAAATTCAATCTCCTTCATCACATTCCATGCACACTGCCATATCGATATTAAGAGTACCAATTCCTTCGCCCATCGCAGACTCACAATACAAACCAAACATATTATTACAACATCGATTATTTAGATCGATTTCCTCACCCATGAACAGAATTCCATCACAGAATTTATTAAAATCAAACCTATTCATATAAAATTGAACTCAACAATGTGCTCAAAAGTCAAAATCTACGATGATATAAAAACAAGAATTACAAAAACTTCTATTCATCGCCAGATATGCAAATCTATGGCCTTTTTACAAAACTGCCCAAAGGTTTTCAAGCAGAAAACCTCTCACTCTCTACACACACTCACTCCCCTTACTACTGAATATACAAGAAGACCCAATTTATATAAGTAAATGGTTCCATGAATCAATTCTGATTCTGAACCAGAAATCTCTCATTCTCACCTAAAAAATTTCTTCAATCCCACTCTTTTCTAAACTAACATTAAATAAAAATCCCTCATACTCTATTCTAGCCAAATAAATCCAACTATTTGGCCTGATCTCCATACAAGGAAGATCACTCAGCCACCTACACCCTATCCTCATTTTTAACAATAAATAAACACTCTCATATTTAAACAAATAAAATTAATTAAAGTATTTTCTTCCAACCCCTTGTTAGTCACAACATGTGACCAAGCTATCACATTGCTGACTAGCCTGAATGCTCCTGCATCAGTTTTGCCTTGCAAATTGTCAACATGGAGGGAGAAGGGAAATCTTACAAAAAAAGAGGTAAAATATCAAGGTTTGAGCCACTCAACACTCATGAGTTAATGTCTTCCTCATTGGACAAAAAATGCTTTCAAAATGCAGGATGTTTATGGTTTTGTGAGAAAATTCAACAAGTGAAATATCATGCCAACTTGAAAATATTGTTTTCCACAAACCTTAGGAGAGATAAAGTCACAATTGTAGGAGTTAGCTTCACAATTTCAACTGAGGCCACAGCTACAACTACATGGATACCAAAAAATGGGGAAAAGTGGTTTAAGAGCTTCTATTTGGATGTGCAGAATTACAAAGCATTCATAAAAAATAACTACAAAGATGCCATTAAGAAGGTTTTTCCTTTGGACAATTGCTTGATAAATTTGATCCCTTGATGAGGGCCATTATGAAGTATTTTACATGTGAGGGCAGATTTTCAATATTTTACAAATATCATGTCAGATTTCTAATGCACTTCATAGGGGAAAAACCTCTCAACCTATCCTACTACCTATACAAGAGCTTGGCTAAAATGGCAGAGAAAGTACAGCATAGAGAGAGTGATCATCAAGCCAACATTTTTCACCATGTCCTCATCAAAATCATTGTCTTGCACCAGCTTGCACAGATGAATATCACTTGGGAGACATTCATTCAGTCCAATGTATTTCCCTTCCCTTCTAGTCAGCTTACTAGCCAAAGTACACCATCAGAAACACCATCAGCACCATCCAAGCAAAGGGAAATTGGTACATCTAGTAGAGTTTAAGTCAAGAGGACACCTAGGGCTGAGGTGAATTAAACATATCAGAGAGGAAGGAGGCTTGTGTTTTCTCCAAACATTGTGGAAGGGGCCAAGCCTACATCAACATAATAGAGATCACCATCACAACATGAGGCACCTTTGCAAGATGGGGAGCCATTCCATCTTGAAATTGACATGGCATATTTGGAGGAGGATGAAGAACATAGAATAACCGAGTAGGTCATCATGGAGAAATATGCTAAGATCAGAGAACTTAAGGATAGCTTGTCCAAGGCCAAATTCTTGATTTCATTCCTAGAGCAGAAGAATATGCAATTGAAGGTAAATCAAATGAGCATGAATATTAGGTGAGAAGGAAGAGGCCAAGAACTATAGGCCTAAAAAGGGCAGTTCAACAACAAAGAGAGGCATCTCCACCAAGGATCCAAATGACAGTGAATGAGCCCATATTGGTAGAAATTGAGTAGTACAGGGTATATGGGCTTGATAGAGTCAATGGAAATTTAGATACACATGGCCAGACACTACTACACAAGAAATTAGGTGTCTCAGACAAAAATCAAGCATTTGAAGGCAAAACTTAAAGAAACCCTAATGAAGGAAGAGGAGAAGGTTAAGTTGTATTTGTTTGATGATTCTCCCCTTATAGCATAACATACCATCTCTGGTCTTCATGGTGTAATTCTAGAGAAATTTTTAGCAAATTTGGAGAAATTTTGGAAAATTTTGAAGATTTCTAACTTTTTGGCAATTTCTACACAGTCCCTAGTCAAAAAACACAACGTGCCTCACGTTGCGATTTTTATGGGGGCCTCCAAATGCTAAATTTGATGAAATATCTAGTCAAATTATCCTAAATAGCAGCCTTAACACGTTGAATTTGCTTCAAGTCTAAATATAAAGACCTTAACCCTACCAACACTATCAATTTCATTCAACTACCCTCATATTAGTTACATAAGCATTGAAGGATTCAAGTTTTAGATTTTTATGCTAGCAGAATACCTGAGTTTAATTGAGTGAACACATGAGCATATAAAATATCTGATGCTCAAAACCATGTGCCCATTTACCTTCAATCTTTATTGGATGTATTAGAATAGGAACCCATTGCTGGAACAAGAATTACACTTTTGAAACAGGAACTTCTGTAAACACAACAAATCATTTTTTATTCACGCAGTCTGCAAAAAAAATATTCAAATATCACTTTGGAACTCCTCAACCAAGGATTTTTTGGAAAATTTCTCGCAAGTTATCAAATAGACCCCCAGCTTTGCACAAAACCTAGATGGCGGAATTTCAAAATTGTTCTTCTATTAATCAAAAATTTAATGGCAAGTTGGATGACGATTTTCCCTTACGAATTCCCTTTATCTGCTACTCATCTTCTTCTCCTCCGATCTACCGTTACCTATAGATTTCTTATTATGCATTCACAATTCTTACCCAGAATTCTCATTTGCATTAGATTTGAAATTTTGGCCATTATAAAGCAAATTTAACTAAATCAATAATATGAGAAACTTGATTCCTCACATCAAGTCCACCCAGATCTTTTTTCATAGTGAATCGGTTTCCCTTCTCACTAATCCCCTTCAAATATTTTTCCCCTTCGAAGATTTCACTTCAGATAATTATGGAAAGAATTATTTCTCCAACATTCTAGAAGTGAGCACGCACAACGTATTAACACACATGCCTCCGAAAATTATTTTAAATTAAGTGGCAATTAACTTCTATGTATAAGATTTGACTTACCTCACGACACAACCTTAACAAAGCTTAGGTCCACCTCTTAATTGGATCTCAATAGAACTTCAGTTAATCATTACTTCGATTTGCATCCTTCACTAGTTATGGCATTACCCAATTTCTGCACTTTAAACCATGCAAACCTATCTCTGTTTTACCACACGTGTTCTTCAATTGCATGCAGGTCTCCAACGTTGCTTCTGAGAATGAATTTGATTCTCCATCAAAAATGCTCATACTTACACACTTTGTCATTTGACAGACAAGCTTCTGCCAATACCCCAGTCCTGTAACTATGTTTCAACAATTAAAAACACAAAGACTTACATTTCCATCAATTATTCAAGTAGAGAATCATACCATTTTTGCATAGAGATTTCATTAATTTTTTTTATCAATCCCCTAACCACGGTTTCACAAGAGAAAACTTTAGAATATTTATTAAAAAATGATCTCTTGAATATGGCTTAACGTAGAGCCATCCTCTCTCCTACAATTCAAATTTTGATGCATTTTAAAATTATGTATTTCTGGTAATCAGAGTTTCCTTCTCTGATATAAGGATTCGACTCACTGCACAAAATTTTATGATGACTTACTGTCAATTTGTGGACGAGTTTCTGTCAATACTCCAGATCTGTAACTATGGTTCAATTCCTGGATTTATATAGAACTCAACACAATCCACATTTACATAGGCATTATAGCCTTTAATCAATATTCAAACTAGGATGTGCACCTAACAATTAAACTCATAAAATTTTTACTTCAACAAGTCAATATTAGCATAATCATATACTGCCCATAAACTAACAGATGTATCAGACAATAACAAGTTACGAATTTACAAACAGAGATAAGCTCCAAACATGCAAATCGATGATATCCTATTCAAATATACTTTGCTTGATATACAATCTATGGGTAGACCTAGTCCTAGTCTTTTCCTCAACCTCACACTCTCTTTGGCTTGGTTTTCTTCATTTCAAATGACCTCTCTGCCTAATATTCTTTCTTTTAGATTGGCCTCTGCCTTCCTTGAGCTTACAATTGAATTTATAATTACAATAGATCTTATCTAGCTCTCACAATCGAATCCTATGACTTTGCAACAAACTCTATTAAAAGAAAATCCTTCCTATCTCTAATTTATGACTAATATAATCCCTTGAGCATAAAAAGCAATTATCCTCTCTAATATCCATTTTTTCTATGGATATGTTTACAAAAGTCAACTAGAATATCCCCTACCTATGTTTTCTAGGAATGTAAACATTTTACAAGAGAATATTACAATATTTACAACTTGACCCCTCCTTGGGCTAATATCAAACAATTAAAATTTAATTTGAGTGGTAATTCTCCTGCATCAAAATTACTTGCATATTTGGGTTTCTAATGGCCTCTACATCAACTTTATCCCTTGGGGCAACCATGTCAACAAATTCTTGTGGGTCAAAATGTCAAAAAACCACCTAAAAATCACGTTTCTGCCCCGTTTTTCAAAATTTTACTGCGTTTTTGGAGTACTTGTGGGAGAATTGATTTTTGGAGGGCTAGGAGCAGTATTTTTTCAGTTCTTGATGATTCTATCATGTAGCAGGAAGGAAGAGCTTTCTACAACATCTTTCATATCATGATTTGGACCTGGGGAAGGCCTTCAAAAGACTATTGCACCAAATTCGCTACGTTTTATCCCGGCATGCTGTGTTTTGCTGATATTTTGCAGCATTTTTGCCTGGAAGCTAATTTTCTCCATTTGATCAGTCAAAATCAGATCCGCCTATTGTAATTGTCATTTTTTGAGTTGTAATGATGTAATAAGGTCTAATTATGCTGGTTAGATTAAAAATGAGGTGGTTGCATGCTTGTAAATATATTTTATGGTCAAATGTTTCAGTTTCTCTATCTCGAGGAGAGTTTTGTTAACCTCCCTATTATTTAGGTTTTAGGTGAGGGAATCATGTGAACTACTCCTCCAGTCTAGGATTCGACCCCTGAGACATGGGAAATGGTTTTTGTCTATATGTATGCATTTCTTAGTCATTTTGATGGTTGGACATCAGAGGGTGAGACTATTGTAGCTTGTACTTCAACTTTTATTCAGAAAATCAAAGGACTAGTTGGAGCTTGTTTAGTCAATTTAATGTCTTAAATTTCTATCATAAATTATTGACCAACGTTAGTAATCTTATGAAGTGCAGGTGCACTATATATGCTAGAATCCTTTTCTTACTTAATTCGTTGTGTTGGTTTTATATGTTTTTTTTAGGATTTTGTGTTTATCTTGAATGTCTAAATGAAATTAAGAAATTAAGAACTGAACTATGAAATGAAATCTAAACTTAACTATCAAAGCTGAGCATTCTACTTTTAGCTTTAAAAATGAACAATTGACTTCAAGAAAACTAGAAGCAAGAAGAAACTTCAATCTTTTTGTATGTTTTGGAGTTTTTATCTAAAAGCAAGAAATTACTAGAAAGTGATAACACTTAAAGAATAATTTTAATGATTGAAAAATAAAACTAAGAAGGAAGAAAAGGAAATGTTTAATGTTAATCTAAGAAAGAAATTTAATCTATGAATCACTCTTAAAGAAAGTATTCTAATGACTGAAAGATAAAACTTGTAAGAAGGAATAAAAGGAAATGTTCATCTAAGAAATAAAATTGATTTATGATAAATTTATATTGTATCAAAAGAAATCAACCTAAATGATAAATTTCAAACTATATCAAATCAATCTATGCTGACAACTATGATAAATTATCTCAAAAACATCTGTCTAAATCACTTCTAAATATATTTAATCAAGTAACAAAACATCTAATTAAATCATCTCTAAGTCTAAACAAAACATTAATCCAAATTATGTCTAAGTATAGAAAGGCATATATCAAAACTATCTCTAATCTACAAAATAAAACTTCTATCCGAATTATCTCTATTAAGCAAAGTGTCTATCTGAATTAAATCTAAGTCTGTTCAATGATAAAGGAAAACATCTATCTTAATCATAACTAAGTTTTGCAAATGGAAATAACAAACAAACATTATCAAATCTAAGTAAATATACTAAGGAAATTCAGAAACTATTTGAAATGAGGAAGAAAACATAGCATGTGTCTACTGTGCGAAAATGGAATGCATATTTAATCTATGAAATGAAAACGAAGTATTTGTCTACTGTGCAAAAGAATGGAATAATTGTTTAACTTATGAAATGCAAATGAAAACAGATTTATGCTATAAATTACGATAATAAAAACGAAGTAAACGGAGCATCTAACTATGTAGAAAACACAACAAAAAGCATGAGGAATTAAACTACGAAATAACAAAAAACTAAACTACTAAACCTCTTCTGTGCAGGGGCCCTCCACAATAGAATGGCTCTGAATTTACTTGCAACTAACTATGCATCAATGATTCTAGAAACACCTTCTCCTTTGATTGATAAAAACAAAGTTTTAATGTATGATAAAAATCAAGCTTGTTTCAAGTTTACACAACTTGATATTTATAATAGAGTCGAATTAAATGTTTGAGGTGATTATGCCTTAAAAGAATAATCAAACTAGACATATGAATCTAAACAGAAATGCTATCTTCATAGTTTTCATGATTTGCTACGTGGAGAGAAAATCATGAAGCTTAATCTTCTCGCTCGCTTGTCCCGGTTCTCTACTTTGACTAACCCTTTGACCGTAATTATAGGCACTATCCTTCTTGATTCTGGACAGGTAGATAGGATATAATCCATGAGTGGATCATTTCCAAAATTCCCATGTACTTATCTCCTTCATTCATTCTTTGAAACCTGTTAAATCATCGCGGTAGTTGAAAAAATAGATATTAGCTACATAATTGCATGAATTCCGTGGCTAAATACAAATTTTATTCAGATAATAAGAAACATTTAAAATATGAAAAAAAGATCATTTAGGTACCTTACCAGACTGAAAATGTGCAAACCAAAACTGATTGAGCTCATGGAGTTTGAAAAAAAGGAGAAAAAGGTAGTGAAATGGATGTCAAAATAGAGATAGTCTCAAGGCTCAATAGAGATATTATCTAGGAATTCATGTGAAGTGAGTTTTTGATGCTGTATTTTCTATGTTATAGTATTATATAAATGATATAAATGATTCCTTTCCATATCTTGTTCCTCAGTGACCTTCCTAAAATCTTGATAAGCATAATTCTTTCATGAAAGGTTTGTTTTGTTTGGGAAAGTAATTTTACTTTATCTTCCCTATGTTTTAATGAATTCATGAAACATGCTCATTACGATCATCTTTCATTTTCAAACCCTACACTACACCGACAAAACCCTTAATCCCATCACTAAGGCATTTCTATCTTTCTCCTCCATATATTTGCAGATGTAACCCTTTGATATCTTTGACCTAGCTAGCTAGTTTTCATCCCTGATCCAGTAGAAAAACCATGAAACTTTCAAAACCCTAGAGATGACCTAACTAGCCTAAAATACACTCTTCATCCAATCAAACCCTTTGGTTGTGATTTCATAGGGAGAGCCCTATTTGGTTTGGTAGGTCTAGCTACCATACTAAAAGCTTGGTTTGGGGTTACCTCTGTCGATATCCTTTCTCAGCCTTGGGACATTGTGGAGGCTAACAAGCTCTACCAGGGGAAGGTTGATGTGGGTCGAGCAAGCCTTGAGAGATTTTGAGGAGCACATGGAGGCTCCTAGCAACACTTTAAGGAAGAGTAGACCACCTACCATATTTTCCAGTTATTTGGCACTGTTGAGGAGCGTTTTCGAATTTGAGCCTTCCACTTTTGAGGAGGATATAGACGAGAAGGTCTAGAGAGATACCATGGTGGAGGTGTATAAATCCATCTTGAGCAATGATGTATGGGACCTAGTGCAAATACCAGAAGGAAATTCCATGATTAGTTATGATGCAGGAGCATCCTTCTCAAATGCCATTATGTATTTAAGTGATTTAGGGGGTGATGTTTTTTAATTATTTTATAAAATTATGTACATTTAAAATAAATTAAGAGGAAAATCTGAGTGTGAGGTTTATTGTAAATATTATCTCATAAATGAGAATATGAGTGGAGTTGGGTTGTATAGATATCTTACGGATTATGAACTCCTTAAATAGAACTTAGTTGAGTCAAAGGAGGGATACAACTATTTTAGGATTTGGTTGAGTTATTTGTGAAGGAAATCATGGATTCAAATTAATCCACAATTATGTATAAATATGAAGCTTTGTGTGAGGATGGAAGATAGCTATAGAGAATGGAATAGGATAGAGGAAAATATGTAGAGAGGGATAGTGTGCCAGTGTGAAGAATGATGAGGGCCAAGAAGGCAAAAAATTTAATATTCGGCCAAAGAAGGGTTTGAATTTGTAATTTTCTTGTTATTATTATAAGAAAGTATTTTATTTGTGTTCGACTCTTTGTTCAGTTATTGGATTAACTTCTGCTACACAATGTATACAATAAATATTGGCGGTAGATACTACCATCAAGTGTAGGGTTGAAATTTTTGATTGCGATGTATGTTAATTATTAAAATGGTGGCTTATATGAAGATTATTAAAGTATCATTTAACCTTGAAGTAACTGGTGGTCTCTATTTTCCGAATGCATTCTAATTTGCTGCAGAGGAATTGCATAATTTTTCTGATTTGTTGTAGATCCTCTGCATCATTTTGGTATTAGAGCTAAGGCTCATCCATGGGTTGTGACAGTGATGAGTACGAAGACTGTGAAATGCTAAGCGGACTGTTTTGGAAGTGAGTGTTGGGATTGGGACTGAACATGAATGCCATTGGAGTTAGCGTGGAGCATAAGTGATGGTGCAGGCCTGAATGCAAAGGCAAGAGCGCAAGTGGATGGTGCAGGTCTGAACACAAAGGCAAGAGCTGAGTCTGCGTGATATAGTGACTTGTTTGATGGAACACTGAGTAGAGGTTGCGATTGGTGAAATGGTTATCGTCTAGCCATACGAATAAGGAGTGAGTTGGTGTTATTCCCATCAAATGATTGAATGCCTATGGAAATCCTGAGACTGCTGTTTGCACTATGTCGTGGGTAATCCCTAGACTGGGTCTATTCTCGGAGGAGATAAATGCATCATCATGCATGGCATTGCTGAAATCAGAATAGTCATGTGGCGTATTTTATGTTAGAGGATTTAGTTGCAAGAACAGGTATGATGGTCATTCAAGAACCTATTGTTTTGTTATGTTTACATCTTTGAATGCTGAGTGACTCATTATGAGGGACACATGTTTTTTTGAACTATTGAAGAAGTGTTTTGACCTTGCTGATTGAGATATGTTGGCGGAATTTCGAAAGAAAGTGGTGAACCCAATCATAATGGAAGAGTGGTGAGCCAGCGTGGTTGATAACAGAGCATGCTTTACATAATAGAATGATTTTGGAGAAATCATCACAGTAAAGTTATCCAAAATTGAAGTTAGAGCGGATTTGGATGTGTGTACATTTGAGTGATGGGCTGCGTCCATTCCAAGAGATTCCAAGAACAACCAGGTTCCAGGCGTTTAGGAGAGTATTATCTCTTGAAATATGTTTGTAAAGGAATTGAGGAGAGTATTAGCTCTTAAAAGATGTTCAAGTCATGACAGGTGGGCAGAAATAGAGAGGCAGTGGTGTGGCATTGGTGAGTGTGGGGGCTGACATTCAATGCGTCAGTCGCAGGTTGGTTAGAAGGAAGTTGGTGGCCGCACAAAGAAAATGTATGAAAATTACTTACAACGAGTTGGGAATTTTGTGCACAGTGTTTTGCTGCAAATAGCCTGAATTCATTTATCTGATTTGCAAGTCCAATACGTTTACCAATAAAGTTCCAGCTCCATCCGTGTTGGAAAATATACTTAATTTTATTAGCAAATATTCTGAAGGTGAAAGGTTTATAGAGGAAACCATCTTATAGTAAACACATATATGCAAACAGAGAGTTCGTGGATGCAATACATTCGAGTTGCGTTCATTCGCTTTTTAGATAATCTACATGTTTGTGGACTTTTTAGTGCTACATGAGATGGGAGAGCTGAGTGCCATCGTGGAGTTATGGCAATTATTTTTTGCACAAAATATCTGGTCAGTTCAGAAACATGTTGCAAGAAAATATCAGGGATGAGAGAAGATCCATCAGGTATGTATTGTCTCTGTGTGTGATTATAAATCTATGATTGTATGGGCATCTCTTTTTTTGAATGAATGTCACTGCCAGCACAGATGGTAAATGGAATGTGTATGCCATTTCTTATTTTGGGAGTTGTTGAGTAATTCCGGTATTGGAACAAGGATTGCTAACATCGGTAGCTTCAAGAGGCTTGCCATATTTTGTGAAGAATTCCACTTGAAGTGCGTTCCTGAGTGTGAAGGGAAGGACGAATGTTGACTTTCACTCTTCA
Organism: Pinus albicaulis; assembly: GCA_034641835.2. Lineage (NCBI taxonomy): Eukaryota > Viridiplantae > Streptophyta > Pinopsida > Pinales > Pinaceae > Pinus > Pinus albicaulis. The sequence goes on along the minus strand of CM076581.1, from coordinate 1,703,680,553 downwards.
ATAGCACAAGATAGTTCAACAATCATCCAGCTGCATTCGAGAAGTATATTTGGGGTTTGAAATACATCGATGAAGGGCATGCGAATATTCACAGTGATAAGAACGACATAGAGGCATGAAATCCGGAGAGTTGAAATTGCAAAGAAAAGGTTTGTTAAATAACCTTGAAGGGAATGTAAGGTATGAAAATTCATTTCAAAAAGGTATTTTAAATGTTGAAAATTAAATGGTTTATTTTATTTTCATCATAAAATAAATATTGGGAAAAGTGAATCGTATTTCGATTTAAAGGCTTAAGTATCACGTGAGTAAAAGAAAGTGATAATGGGAGATGATATAATTAGTGACCTATGATATTATCATAAGAATGGAGTATGAGAGAGAATTGGTGGAGTGAAGATTTTACATCATGAGAATGTATTAAGGGTGGATGTTAATTTGTATATTGGATAACTTGAATTAGAGTCAAAATATCCACTATTGTGATTAGGTCAAGCTTTGAAGTCAAATAGATTAAGATATTGGTATGTAAAAGGTGTATTTTTTATTAAGATCAATTGATGTAAAAGTTAAGGTTCTGGAGTCAAAAGAGTCTTAAACCAAGTCAACATTTTGAATGTAATTGGGTGCATGATCGGCGGATCCCGGCACCCGATTTAGAGTTTGGTCATTGTAACGCAAGAAATATTGCAGTTGTTGTTTGCAACAAAGAGGAGCAAGAGAGTTGCCCATAGATGATTCCAAGACAGAGAATCAAAAGATGCCAAGTGGTCAAGCATAGGAAGAGAGCTTGCATTTTTGGATAGCAAGTATGAAGGCTTGCTAAAAAGGGGATTGAATGCAATCCATAAGTGAACAGATGAAGTTCGCAAAGGAGGAGAAGATGACTGTTGATAGTCATTTCAGAGGTTCTGAGGAAGACCACAACAGAAGAAAGAAGAAGGAAGATGCCAAGGCAAATGGAATATGGAAGCAGTTGACTGATGAAGAATATGAGAGGGAGAAGGCTGAGATAATAGTCCATCTTGAGTTATTGATGGAATTGTTGCAGAGAAATACGAAAGACCAGAGACATGGTTGGACCATGAAGAAGAAAATGAAATGGCAGAGACTACAAGCAAAGAGGAATCAATAGGTAAATATTCAGTTAACAGAAGAGATGAGAAAGCTTGAGTAGATGGTGAGTGTGCAACTAAGATGTGAAGAACTCAGAGAAGTTGTGTTGGAAATGGAAGTTTCCATTTGTGGACCAGAACAGGGTGAAATTCTGGGTGACATTAGGGGAATTTTGAGGTCTAAAATGGGCCTCCTAAGGAAATTATAAAATAATAGTGGAAAAAATCTAATAAGATTTGATGACATCATCAAATTTTAGAGGGAAAAATGAAAAAACTACTTTTTCAACTCATATTTTCAACTTATCTCCCAAAGTTTTTACTCAAATTTCGAACGGGAGTACTTGTTGGATGCGGAATTTAATTCCCCATCCAAGGAGTACCCATGTTGCATACTTTCGATGGGTCCTACTACACGAAAAATGAGAAATACATAAAAAACGTGATTACAATCACGTTTTTTATGTATTTCTCATTTTTCGTGTAGAAGAGTTCATCGAAAGTATGCAACATGGGTACTCCTTGGATGAAGAATTAAATTCCGCATCCAACGAGTACTCCCGCTCGAAATTTGAGTAAAAATTTTGGGAGATAAGTTTAAAATACGAGTTGAAAAAGTAGTTTTATTATTTTATTATTTTTTAATATTTTTACTTTTTTACTCCAAAAATGGTGAATCATCCATTATGGATGACATCATCATCTTGAATCCTATTGGTTGTTATAAAGTTTATTTTTGTTGTACTTTTTTCTTATGAGGCCCATTTTAGACCTCAAAATTCCCCTAATGAGAGGATAATGAGAAAGATCTCATGGACTATTGGAATAGTCCAAAACAATTTGAAGATATGCTGACAAGGGAAGCAGATGAGGCTATGAAGCCTTGTATTTTTAAATCTCATAGTTTTTGTGTGTTTGCAGGATGTGCAGAAGATGATGGAAAGTCTGGTGAAACTGTCACAAAGATGAATGAAAATCTTGAGGCGAGGTGTGATGGAGAATGCCTTTCAGAGGAGGAAGTTACTGATTTATTGTCAAAATGTTGTAGCGATATTCCAAGGAGGTAAACAAATGAATTTGTTTAATGAAATTGATGAAAGAATTTTGCAATGTGATAATATAAAAAAAAGGATAACTCAGAAGGATTTCTAGAAGAAGAATGAAACTGGAATGAAGGTTGTGATGGAATGCTGGAAAGATTTCACATGGAAAGAGAGTTCTTGGAAATATGGCTCAAGGAACTTGAAGGAGAAGTGAAGATTGCTGAATATGATAAGGAAGAGATTCCAGTTGCTGTGCGTGATAAGGATGAAATGTCTCTAAATTTTATAGAGTTAAGTGAATGCTTTGACTCTTTAATTAATAATTTGGCTGTAGGTACAGAAGGTAACATTAATAAATATGATGCTGAAATCAAAGGAATTGAACAAATATTTTTTGAAGATGAGATGAAAGATCAGGAGCAGCAAGAAAGTTATGTGCTTAGAGACATAAAGGAAACAAAAGTATTAATCCAAAAGGATAAAGATGAAAGCAATCAACAATTCAAAAGAGGATTTATTGAAATCCAAAAGGACTATAATGGGAGATTGGTGCCTGAAGCATCAAAAGAGGCCGAAAGGTCTTGTATTTTTAAAACTAATAATTTGTTGATGAATGTAGGTACAACACCAGATGATAAATTTGTTACTATAGGGGTAATCAATGACTATAGTTGTGATCAAGAAGAATTTCTTGATTATTCTTCATTTCAGAAAGTTGAGTGTTCAGCGCAATTGGAGATGGAAGCATCATACAAAGAGGAATTACTCTGAGGAATTGGCGAAAGTAATTGTTGTAGAGGCCGATGGAATCTGGTTGACAGAATGAGTGATGTTGGTGATGCTGATGTAAAGCCAGTTCGAGATTCTTTCAAAGCCCAGAGACTAGAAGAATGGGTATTAACGTTTCTACACAAGTCTATATTTTCCGAAATAAATATGGTGTGGTATGAAAAACTGAGAGTTACATTAAATAGTGTTCTTAAAATACTATTCTGGGAATTCTATGCAAAATTGCAAAATGGAGTTGATACTTTAAAAGATCGGTGGCAAAAAAGAGTTTGGAATCCTGGAGGTAGGAATTCATTGAGACTTGTAGCTGTCGCATTATTACAGAAAAGTGACAGACCTCATTGACAGGATTCCATGGAAACTTTTCTACATGGGGAGTCTGATGCAGGAGCATCTTGCTCAAATGCCATTATGTATTTAAGTGATTTAGGGGGTGATATTTTTTTAATTATTTTATAAAATTATGTACATTTTAAATAAATTAAGAGGAAAATTTGAGTGTGAGGTTTATTGTAAATATTCTCTCATAAACGAGAATATGAGTGGAGTTGGGCTGTATAGATATCTTAGGGATTATTAACTCCTTAAATAAAACTTAGTTGAGTCGAAGGAGGGATAAAGCTATTTTAGGATTTGGTTGAGTTATTTGTGGAGGAAATCATGGATTCAAATTAATCCACAATTATGTATAAATATGAAGCTTTGTGTGAGGATGGAATATAGCTATAGAGAATGGAATAGGACACAGGAAAAAATGTAGAGAGGGATAGTGTGCCAGTGTGAAGAATGATGAGGGTCAAGAAGGCAAAAAATGTAATATTCAACCAAAGAAGGGTTTGAATCTGTAATTTTCTTGTTATTTTTATAAGCAAGTATTTTATTTGTGTTCGACTCTTTGTTCAGTTATTGGCTTAACTTTTGCTACACAATGTGTTATCACATAATTAGACCTGATAGGTTGCCAATAAAGTTAATTTCATGTAACTGTTTCAAACCAATCTTTTGGTTAAGGCTTAGCCTCCTCAACCTGAGAGGGCTCGCTCAAGGGTATATGATTTTTGATAAATATGTAGATGGCTAACTCTATATGGGATAAAAATAGATAAATGATATAAACTGGTTGTAAATCGTATTAGCAAGTTAACATTGGTATTATGGAGTCATAATAGCTTCAGAAGAACCAAACAATCTACCTAGCATGGAAGTCAAGGCATATCAGAGTTCAAGTCAAGGAATACACATGTGAAACAGTAAAACACACAGTCAGTTTGTCTATGAAGGGAGTCAGAGCATCAATGATGAATTTTGAGTAACATAAGCAAACACCACTGCAATAGGATATTAAAAATATTCTATCAGAACAAGAACATCCACAAACACTTCATGAATCTTGAGTTGGCTAAGTAGAAAACTCTTTATTAAGCTGAAAACAGTCACTTACAATAAACACAGTCTTTTTGCTAAAAATGTCCAACCTCCTCTAATTCGACTCCTTGATCCTTTATAGATCATTTACATCATAAGATAAGCTTATCCTCAGCCAGATACATCGAATTCCTATCTTTGACACCTATCCTAACCATATAACATGGTATTTATTACAAAGACAACTGTAAACCTAATACAGAGTCCTATTACAAATAGAATTAGAACTCTTTAACTCTACTCATAACAACTTTATCTAAAATTGATTACATCATTTGCCACCTATATCTCTATAAGGTCGAATCCTGATGATGAGCTCCAACCTGTTATGACCATAATGCTGATGATGTTGATCTCCTGCAAACTAGGAAACTGTTCCCCTGTTTTTTAGGCTTAGGATTTTTTAAGTTCTTGAGACACTCTGACCACTATGAACCCATAACTTTGAGGCTATTTTCTGTTAGGAACTATAATAGCATATTTCCAAAATCATCCCCACGTGCCAGCTGTGCAAAATCAACTTCGAACTCTCAAAATAGTGAAAACAGACCTGCGCTACGAAAGCAGCATGGTTTCATAGCGCTTTTCGTAGCGCAATATTTTTACCCATTTTCCTTCAAAATTTTGTTTCCTTTACATCAGGGTTGTTTTTATATTCACTTGACATAGCTTCTCTAGAAGTTTCAAATCAAAACACACGATATTCCCTCCAAAACATGATAAAGAAAGGGTGAAAAAGCTACTACAACAGTTTTGTAGCGCATTTCACCCTTTTTGCACTGTGTGCGCTACGAAACTACTGTGTAAGCAGTTTTAACCAAATTTTCTTCAAAATTTGAAACAAAAAGGTGCCAAAACTTTTGAAAATCACTGGCTTCATCAAAAACATCAGCCATATGGACTAAAAACATAACTTTCATAAAGTTTATTCTTCATTTTCCATTTGAGTTTGCTTTGAATTTGTCATTTTGCACCTTTGTTTTTTAGATCATCTTGAGACAATTTCAGTTGTAGTTCAAAATATTCCACTTGACCTCTTAGTCTTCTATTATTGGCTCTCAAGTGAGCGTTGATCACTCTGACAAGTTTTTCTTCTTTAATGGCTGGAACTGTCCATGTAAAAAACTGCTCTGAACTGCTTGGAATCTCAGACCTAGAAACTGTTTGACCTTCCCAAACAACCTTCATTCTTTTAAATTCTGTTTTCTCAATGATGTGATTTCTAGCCCTTTTCTTCATCTTAGCAATCTCTTGTTTTTCTGATGTCAATTTCTCCTCAAGCCTTTTATACTCTGTCAATTCTTCTTTTTCCTTCATTATTTTGCTAGCTGCATGCTCTACTGTTGGTGATGAGAGGTCAACCACCTCTTTAGGTACTTTGACTGTTTCAGTAGCTTCTTGGACCTCCTTACTATGTTCTTTGAGCTTTTTAGTATGCCTAGTCAAAGGATTCCTAGCTTGAAAGACAAAGGCTGCATTCTCACCTTCAAATTCTAGTGATTTCACTTTTTTCTGTTTGTGTTCATCTGTTCCAATAAAATCAACTTGCACAATAGGTGACTCTTCTATATCAATTGCATGTAAGATGTCATCTAAGTTTTATTTCATCACTGAGCTTTCATCTGAACCTGAAACAAATTTTTTTCCCTTTGATGCTATTGCTTGGCTTCTTGTCACTCTCTGGATTTCCTGCTTGCTGGCCACTTGTTTTTGTTTAGCCTCTTTGACACTTTTAAACCTCTGTTTTGTAGGTGAAGGATTTTCTGAAACAAGTACTAGTGTCTTCTCTATTATATTTTCAACCTGTTTCCTTGGTTTCAACTTTACAAACCTCTTTGCTTTAGTAACCACTGGCTGAATGGATTCTACTACTGGTGGTGAAGGTTTCCATTTAATTTTAGGGTTCCAGGCCGGGGTTAGGGTTTCCATTTCAAATCCATTAATAAACAAAAGGGAAGACCAATCCCTATTTATTTTCTGAAGCTCATTAAAAACCAATAACTTTATCAAACCATGGTGAAACATAGACATTTCACAGCCATCAGATTTGGCTTGGACTTTGTCAACCATTTTGGCAAGGCTTCTATGCAAGTAAAATGGAAAATATAGTGATATCATACCTGTGAAATGCAACAACAGCTTGAAATGATAAGTGTAAAATTTATGATACCTGCCTTCACATGTAAAGTATCTTTGAATATTAAATAGTAGCTTTTTATAGTTGTCCTTGATACAAATTCTAGGTATTGCATTGTTCAGGTCCATATCTACATATTCAGGTTTCATAAATTCCTTGCATAGTTCCATGTCAAACCTAAAACATTTAAACCAATATTCCTGCCCTCTTGGTATCTCCGTCACAGAAGCTATGATCTCAGGTGTAACTGGCACATTTAACATTCCAATTTTGGTAGTGGTTCCACTGAAATGTAAGGCAAACTCTTTTGACACTTGAGTGTGACCACCCTGTAGTTTTTCACAAAACTAGAGACAACCTGCTTTAGTGAAAGCCTCCATCAATGTTTGATCCTCAACTAAAGCCTTCACATTTTCAGGTTCATAACTTAGATAATGTCCTCCTCTATGAAATTTCTTCTCATCTCCCATTCTTCTTGGAAAAGCCTGTTAGCTTCTCTAGAATCTGTAAAACAACCTCGCTTGATTAAGATATGAAATAGCCTCGCTTGATTAAATTAACAGCCTCGCTTTATTAAGATATGAAACAACCTCGTTTGAGAATGATGAAGGTTTCCTTTTCATAGACCAAACACAGACTTATCTAACCGCTTCAGAGCTCAGACAGTTGTGTGAAGGTAAATGAATCAAAGATGACTCAATTAGGCAAAAATTTGAATTTGAGATGTCACCTCATGACTAAATGATGCTTCATTGATATCCTATCATGACTATGATGACTTTAGGACAAGTAAGTACATCGAATCTGGTAACTAACTGACTCACCATACCCCTATCCTATCATTTCCCAACTGAATCTGACAGATTTTGGCTTATTTGACACGATAGCTAAGAAACCGCGCTTTCGTACCACTCACAGTGTAATTTTCGCAGTTTGTGCTACGAAAGTAGCAGTCTTTCGTAGCACATTTTCTCTTTTTTGAACTAGCGGCGCTACGAAACGGTGGATTCCTGTCTAATTGCAGAAATTTAGCCTGAAACTTAATTGAATGACCCTTAAATGAAAAATGTGAATATTTGACCATGGAATGGACCTCTAAAGACCTTATTTGAATTCAGATGATGAAAATTGAACCTCTAAAAGCTATTACCTACCCTTAACCAAACTAAAAATGACTTTCATACCTATTTAAGACCATGATAAAAAACATAGTTGACATACAATGTTTTGAATTTTTTTTTTTTTTTGGTGATAACACAATGTATACACTAAATATTGGCGGAAGATACTACCATCGAGTGTAGGGTTGAACTTATTGATTGCGATGTATGTTAATTATTAAAATGGTGGCTTATATGAAGATTATTCAAGTATCATTTAACCTTGAAGTAACTGGTGGTCTCTATTTTCCGCGCACATTCTAATTTGCTGCAGAGGAATTGCATCATTTTTCTAATTTGTTGCAGATCCTCTGCATCGAGTTATCGATGGATTTATAAGATCATTGTGGATTAAATCCACGAAAATGCGTGAATTTTTATTCCATCGTGATGGTATAATCCATATGCTGAAATGATTGAACCGACATCCATGTTAGTGTGAATTCCTTGCTCTCCGTCGAATGCTATTAATAGTGAATCAATTCAAAAAAACATAGAGCTATGTGTGTGTCGACAGTCCAATTAAAATTCAAATCTCCTATAGTTGAGTGATAGCATTTTCCAAACCTCTACGTTGAAATAAGAGACGAACACACTTCAAATTATATGCATACTCAATTTCCTTATAACCACAGGTGGCATTCAACCAAGGTATGGATAGCAGTTTGAACTAAATATTGTTTTCTATTGAAAAATTTTTAGAAGTTGTAAGGAAACAATGAGAACGTTGAGTGACAATGGCATTAATTTGATTTTAAACTTCTTTCAAAATCCCCAAGAGGATTTTCATATATGTGTCATTAATTATAGCATTATGATTTAAAATATTGTTTGGTTTTGAGAGTGTTTTTTAGAAGTTTATAATACAGTGAGTAAAATTCCAAGTAACAGTAGAGTGAAGAGTGAAACCTCACCTTCAAAGTGTTGAGATGCATCAGAGCTAGGTTTGATAATTGCGTGCAAGTTCAATTTCAATAAGGGTGTGTTAGTATTTACAGGTTTAAGTTGAGTAAAGGTAGTTTTTATTAAAAGTGAAACGTTGGTAGCTTACTTTCTGGAAGTAGATATATAATGCAGTGTGTGTTAGGGTTTGCTAATTGATTACTTTTAGATTGGTGTTGCCTTAGTAGTGTGACTCATATTTTATAAAAAAGCAGCATAGTTCTGGTCTACTCAAATTCCAATCAAATAGATTGATCGAGCTGAGGAGTGAGAAGTTAATTTCTGTTTAATAAAAATTGAGTAGCAATGTATTATTTCATTACATTCCTCTGTGTGATCCAATAACGTTTCATAATTCTGTCTTTGCTTTCATTTTCGAAAATAGAGCTAGGATTTGGTTGAGTTTGACTACACCAAGATTCGGTGTTGGAAATAGATTAAAGATTGCTTGATTTTAAAAGAATTCGATGGTGTGCACAATTAGTTAAATCTTAGAGACAAAATTTTATTAATTTCATTTGACTGAGTGTGTGAGGCAGAGTATTTCAATCAATTCTTAGTAGTAACATGTTTTTGAATAGTGAATGAAACATTGAAGTTAGTGTGAAGTTTCTATCATTCTAGGGTTTAATTCCAAGTGCAGTTTTAAGGATTGAATGCAAGATGAATTTCAAGATTGCTTAGCCTTAATTTTAAGATTGAGTTGTGATTGCAAAAGAGATTAGGTCTTTTATCTCCTTCAGAGTATAGGTTGTAAAAGCAAGAAGATCAGGGTTTTGGATTTCAAATGCAATTCTGAATTACGTAGTTGATGTGTGAAGTTTACTTAATTAGGGATTTTCTTTCACAGTTGGTTGAAGTAGAACCTATAGTAAAGAATTAAGTTTTCATTCAAGTAAATATTTCCATTAAAAAGTAGAATAGGGTAAGTTAATAAAGATTCCAAGTTTTAAAATTGAATTTGATTATTGATTCTGCTAGTGTTAGTGATATGGCTTGATTTCCTTCCTAGAAGTTGTTTGTTCACAAGAATTCGTGTGTTTTATTACTACGCTGATCATTATAAGGAAATATTAAAACTATGACTTAGAAAGTGAATCACGAAAGTGCAGTAAACCTCGTTTTTACAAGCCCAGATTGACATATAAGTATTGGAGGATTAATTTAGCAATTAAATCTCCCAAAATTTTTGGCGCCATTGTTGGGGAGTTGTAATTTCCGATTCAGGTAATTATTATTGCCTGAGTTTCAGGGATCTTGCAGGGCTGTCAGAGGGCAGAGAGGGTATGATAAGATGTGAGTGAAGAGCCATGCATCCACTTTCATGGGGTTGCACCAAAGTCTTACCGATTACTGCTTGTTCTTGAACTTTATTTTCCATTTCCTTATACATAGAAGTAGAGGTAGACCTAGGGATAGTAAAGGTAGATTTATTTCTAGTTCACAATTTTTTGAAACTTTTGGTTCGAAAAAAAATCCTATTAACAAATACCACTAATCGTTACACAAGAACTAAGCACGAAAAAGGGAGCACCAGTGGGAAGGATATTTCACAAGGAGAACTCCCAATTTAGGAAGGAGTAAGGCATTTGTCCATTGAATCCCTCTCTAGTCATCTTAGCATAAACACATCTGTAATCAACACAATAAACAATGGAGGGAAAAACATAAAAAATGAACAAAACCAGGAAGACAACCATGGAGAGGGAGATGGCCCAAGAATGCCTTTCTTTGGGGGAAATGAGGATGGAAATAGAAATAATGATGGACCAAGTAGAGGACTGGAAGAAGAAGACGAATAAACCACCTTTGGATTTCCCATCATGGATGTAACTAGGAATATCACCATGAAAATCATATCGATGACCTCTCTTCCACTCTTCTATTGTAAGTCATTTGAAGAACCTGATTCCTTTCTTTTTTAGTTCGATATTTTATGAAGAAGCTACAACTATTATGATGATGCACATAAAATCAAGCTGTTCCCAGCCACCCTGAATGATGCAGCCCTTAGGTGGTTCATGAGCCTGGGTGAAAACACCATTTACTCTTGGGATGATATGAAGTCCATTTTTCTTAGAAAATAGAAAGACTTCTGCACTTGGGCGATGAAAGCCTAGAAGAATATCTTGAACGCTTCCTATATCATTTTCACAAGTCCTAAGGGGCACATCTAAATGAGAAAACTATTAAAAATGTCTTTTTAAAGAGGCTAAGAGATGAATGCATTGAGACCTTAAACCTTCTAAGTGGCAGGGACATTTATAAAAAACCTTTTGCTGAGGTAGCCTAGCTATGTCGTACTTATTCAAGGAGTCAGGCTAAAGTAGGTAAGAAACTTCATGACAATCTCCGAGATGTTGTGTCCAGAAATAAAAAATATGCAGCCTCGGCTGTCACTAGAGTCAAATTGGGGAACCTACTAGAAAAATTTAAAACATATTTAAAACACCATTGGTAACCAAACTGACACAACGAAAACAAAAAAGAAACAAGAGGATGAAGGAGCTGCCATGGCAATCTTTTGTCCTAAATGCAGAAAAAAGCATATGGAAAGGGAGTGTCCTATTAATGTCATTGGGGTTTGTGAGATTTGTGCTTTAGAACATGAAACCAAGAAGTGTCCATATCTTCCTGGTTTGCAGGCTATCTACAAGGTGAGTTCTGAAGCAAATGAATCTTCAAAAGTGAGCAAGAAACCCTTTCGGAGAAGCCGAAATCAAAACATGTTTCCAGATCCTAGTCCCGAAGGATATGGTCAGAATCAACCTTGGAATTTCCAACCATATTACCCCCCATAGGCAAATCCTCAATCTAAAAACACTCCTTGGAACCAGAATTAGAGGGAAAACCCTTACCAACACTTATCAACCCCAAAACTAGTTCTATGCGCCTTACCCAAACATGCCAAGTGTTGGGTTCCCATTTTGCACACTTTTCCTACATTTGTTTTCCCTATTTTTCCTCATGAATATAACCAATGGGACTATCTTTGCCTCTTTTTCCTACCTTTATATCCTAACTTGTGCTTTTTCACCTTATTTTCATTACTTTGCCATTTCATCAATTATTATGATATATCATGCCTTTTTATGACTAGTTGAGGATGAATGTTTGGAGAAGATATATGGTCTTTGTGTTGTCTTTCCAGATGTCACTTGTACCATCAAATATCCTGAGTAAGAGGTACACAGGAGAAGTTAAGGGTGTGTTGTTACAGTGAGTGATGATGTTACACCTTGCTGTTACAGACCCACCGACAAACTGTTGTTACACTCTACTGTTACAGATCCGCTGGCGAACTGCTGATACAGTTGTACCACTGACTGGATCTCGTCAACACCTGTTACTGACCTATCCTTTAGCTGTTACACTATAGTTGTGGTTTTATGGCGATAGCTATAGAAGTTGTTTAGAATTGTATTTTTGGAATAACATCCTATGGGCGTTTTTGATTGTAATCTATAATTTTCTATTCATAATTTTATTAAGAAGTGGTTATAACTATATGTATCTATTTCGATCAGCATGAGAATCATAAGATTCTCATGATTGATCTATCCCTTGATTTTTTGAGATGTAACCACTATATAGTTCTTGGCCCTACAGGTCGAAAGATTAGTAGAGAAAAACATTATTTTGGCTATGTAATTGTGCTTAGATTATACAGATTATCCTGTTATTATTGTTACATGCATTATTCAATCTAGTTTCTGTTAAGTTCTTTCTCTACCTGCGCCCTGCTAGGGAGGAAGGGCCCTCCTTATTAGGAGGGACTGGAGTGATTAAGGTAGTTGTGTGTTTGTATTTTAGTTTATGTATCAGTAGAGGTGATGTTGCTGTTGTTCAGCTATGAATATATTCGCTTCAATTTCAATACTTTGTATGCTATTACACATATGATATTAGAGATACCAGCTAGATACTTGTTGTGTGCCGTGCTAGAACAGATTAATTGAAGTGTGATTCCAGTCTTGCAGATCATTTTATTTCTGTATGAGTGATTTACCTCCAGCATTTACTTCAAAAATGATTTATTTTAATTGGAATTACTTCTGGTTGAGTGTATCGGCACAGATAGTGCAACTATCATTGGAATAAAAAGACATCCTTGGATTGATAATTTATGTGTACTGTTTAGTCATTCAATAGTGATTAATACAACCCAACACCAAGCACCTCGTATAATCCGACCATGCAATCCTATCAACAAGGGTATAAATCAAACACATATCAACAACCCTTGCTGCCACCCCCTCATTTGCATCAATTTTTACCTGCACCATAGGACCCGTAATCTTCGCGGGAATCACAAAATTTTAACCCACCTCGTCTTACATTGTTGTCTGCGCAACCCGTACCTAACCTGAATCATAATAGACCACCTCAACCTATACAAAACATAAATATCCATCATTTCCTACATACATGATCACTGCCATCCCTATGAATGAAATCCAATTACGATTAGGGAAGAAAATCAACAAGGGGAAATCATTTGTTATCATCGAGGAAGAGGTCCCTTTGATATCATCCGAAAACCATTTTAAAAATGAAAAAAAAAAACAACACAAAAAGAAGAATCAAGTGAACCACCCTACTCGGAAAGAATTATTGTAAAGAAAGACGAGACTCCACTTGAATATGACTTGGAAAATGAATTAAGGAATTTCTGCATCTAAATTCCACTTTTGCAAGCTGTTAGAGATATCCCTATCAACACTAAAATTGTTAAGGATATATACATTAAGAAGGCAAGTAGGAAGGGGCATAAGAACCAAAACGTGAAGATTTTAAGTCAAATGTCCACCATGATTTATAACTTGCCTGTGAAGTACAATGACCTAGGAACCCAATTGTCACCATTGAGATAAACAGAGTGCTTCTTCCAAACACCCTTGTGGATTCAGGGGCGGAAATAAATGCAATGAAATATGAAACAATGACATATTTGCAGTTACCTGGGCTTGAACCCACCCCTATCATTTTAGAAATGACATATAAGTCTGTCGTCAGACCAATAAAAACCCTAGAAGATATAGCGGTCACTATTGCTTCCTGGAAATATACCATAGACTTCATTATCATTTCCCCGAAAACCTTTAGACCTGGACACCCTGTAGTTCTGTGATGCCCTTGGTTGGAAACTATTGATGCTATCATAGGGTGCAGAAATGGAGAGATGATTATTTCCAATGGTCCCCACAACCAAACATTGTCTATTTCCCCCTTACTCAGACATCTGCTGAAGTACCATTATGGCTTGAGAGTCCCTATGGGGACGAAGATTGTATGTCTCCTTTTTTGTCATTAGATCAGTCTAGAGGTCTCCAGGAGAAATCTGATGAACATATTTTACAACAGTTTTTATCTGATAGTTATTGTATCGATTATCCTGTTTCTTTTAATGGTTATCAATATGTTTTTAGTGATGAGTTCCAGGAGACTTTCCATCTAGCTGTATTCGCCTCTTTCACAGCAATAGGGAAAGCCATGAACTCACCACAGAGCCTGTAGAAATCATCGAAGGAAATAATTTACATATCGGTATAGAATTGACTACAGAACAAAAACAATAGCTGATGAGTATGATTCATGAGAAATCTAGAGCTTTTGCTTGGGATTACCTGGAAATGAGGGGAATCCATCCAGACACCTGCATCTGCCATATTTATACCAATGAAGAAATGAAACCTGTCCAACATCCACAAAGGCGTATGAACCCAACATTAAAAGACATTATCAAAGATGAGATTTAGAAACTTCTGGCTGCGGAATTCATCTACACCATTTCAGATAGTAGGTGGGTGTCACCTCTAGTGGTGGTGTCGAAAAATAACGGAAAGTGGCATATCTATGTCGATTACAGAGAATTAAACAAAGCCACATTTCGCGTCTACTTTCCATTGACCTTCATCGATCAAGCACTCGACACGCTTTCAGGTAAGAAGTATTTTTATTTTCTAGATAGATACATTGGTTATAATCAAATACAAATAGCTGAAGAGGACCAAGAAAATACTACCTTACGTGCCCTTGGGGTACTTATGCACATAGAGTCCTTCCCTTTGGTATTTGTAACACCCCAACCACTTTTCGGAGAGATGTACTTTCCATTTTCTCTAATTTGATCCATGAATGTGTGGAGGTCTATATGGACAACTTCACATTCTATGGAGATGACTTTTCCCAGGCTTTGGAAAATCTAGAGAAGGTATTAATTCATTGTCAAGAAGCTAATATAGCCCTTAGTAGTGATAAATGTAGAATGATGCAAACTAAAGGAATTGTTTTGGGCCATCATGTGTGGCTGGAAGGAATCAAATTTGATCCAAAAAAAATTGAGGTAATCTCGCATATCCCTATTACTGGCTCGCAAAAAGAGGTAAGAATCTTTTTGGGACATGCAGGTTACTATCCACGTTTTATTGAAAATTTTACTAGAATTGGAGTACCATTGTTTAAATTTTAACCAAAGATGTTGACTTTGTGTGGAATGTCGATTGTCAATAGGATTTTCAGATACTGAAGGACATGTTATCCACTACTCAGGTATTAAGAGGACCAAATTGGTCCTTACCATTTCACATTTGTACAGATGCTTCGGACACTGCACTAGGGAAGTCCTAGGACAAAGGGAAGATCATTAGCCCTACGCTATTTATTTTTTTAGCAAAAATATTTCCCCTACCGAATTGAATTATACTGTCATGACAAAAGAAATTTTAGTAGTTGTACATGCTATAGGAAAGTTTAGGCATTATATTATCGATTATGAGACTTTTGTCCATACCGACCATTCTTTTTTTAGATTTTTAATGAATAAACCTATTATAAATGGTAGAAGAACTAGATAGTTGTTGCTCTTACCGTAGAATTCAATATAATCGTAATTGATAGGCCTGGAAGAGATAATTTGGCAGCTGAATTCTTATCTCATTTGAATGTTGTATAGGGAAGCACACCGACTCTAGTGCCCAATGAGTTTTAAGATGAACCATTATTTTCCATTTTTGCCATCACTCCTTGGTTCGTCAATGTTGCCAATTATTTGGTATCAGGGAAATTGCCTAAGAAAATGTCTGCCCGAGAAAAACTTAATATTGTGTAGCATAGTGCTAACTACTCCTAGATTGAGAGAGATTTGTTCTATACTGGGCCAGATTTTATCATGAGGCGATGTGTGTGGGAAGATGAGATGCATGATGTTTTGAGAGCCTGCCACAATGAGCCTTGTGGGGGGAACTTTGCTGATAAAAGAACCACATACAATTTTCTCCATATTGGGTACTATTGGGCTTCACTTTTTAAGGATGCCAAGAAGTTTGTTTCTAGTTGTGATGCTTGCCAGCGAATGGGGAGACCAATCCCATCCAATGAGATGCATATTCAACCAAAAATAGCCATTGAACCTTTTTAGAAGTGGGCATTGGAATTTTTAGGGCCCATCTCCCTGATGTTGAAAAATAAAAAGTATATTTTAGTATGCACTAAATACGTCACCAAGTGGGTGGAGGCTAAGGTGTTATATGCTACCACTGAAAATGAAGTAGTAGAATTTTTGTTTGAGGACATCTTCACAAGATTCGGTGTGCCTCATGAGAATGTCACTGATCAAGGCACAAAATTTACATCAAATTTGATCAAGGAACTCATCGAGAAATACCAGATTAAGCACCACAAATATACCCCTACCACCCCCAAGCCAATGGGCAAGTGGAGTCCACGAAAAAAGTCCTAGAATCCATTCTCACAAAGACTATTCAACTGCACCATATGGATTGGGTGGATAAGTTATTAGAGGCATTATGGGCTTACAAGATTACTTGGAGGAATGTGATAGGGCACACACCTTATGAACTAGT
This sequence comes from Pinus albicaulis, assembly GCA_034641835.2. Lineage (NCBI taxonomy): Eukaryota > Viridiplantae > Streptophyta > Pinopsida > Pinales > Pinaceae > Pinus > Pinus albicaulis. The sequence continues at coordinate 1,703,664,077 of CM076581.1, read as the reverse complement.
CTATGGAAAGAAAATGCTCTTACCCATTAAATTCCAAGTAAAAACATTTATAACTTCCACCTGATTGGGAATGAACTTGAATGAAGCTCAAGAGCAGAGATTGATGCAGCTGAACGAGCTTGACGAGATTAGACAAGATGCCTATCACAGAACTTCATTGGTGCAATACCAAAGATCTCGATGGCATGACAAGTTCATTAAGAAGAAATTCTTTCGTCCAGGTGACTGGGCCTTGTTATATGACAATAAGTTTAAGAACTTCAAAGGTAAATTTTCTACTAGATGGTTAGGATCTTATGAAGTATATGAAGTTTTCGTTAACAGTTCAGTTTGTATTAAGACTATGGATGATGACAAGAATTATTTTGTAGTGAATGGCCATCATATTAAAATTTATCACAAACCACTTTCACGTAATCAATTTTTATAAGAAGTTCGAAAGGATCCAGGATTAGAGCAGGTTCATGCAAATGACCAGCCTCTTGCTGGTTTGGTTGATTGATTTCTTTCATTATCTATATATATATATATATATATATATATATATATATATATCTATTTTGACCAGTGGACTGTTACTTTTTCACATATATAGGTGTTTCTCCCCACATCCCATGTAGAATAAAGGAGAAATTTGTTAGGAGTAAGTTTATCCATTTACCCAGGCCTTGCAGATTATTTATGGAAAATGAAAATTTTGGAGTCTTCTTTGGATGCCTTAAGACTCTCGAAAAGTGAAGCTCTCGAGCATTGAATGATACAGGCTCGTAAAATGACATGCACCAGTAGTAGTATAGGGATTCCTTGAGCATAGAGTTGTTCTTTTCCGGGCTCAAGGAAATTTTTACGGGAAGGAAAATCTCTGGAGTCTTCTATGGGCCATCAGATTATCTAAACATGAATGCCCTGAGTCGGAACTACTTTAGGCTCGTTAAAATAATAAGGTAGTGGTAGTCTAGGGATCCATTAGGTATTGAATTATGCTTTTCTGGGCCCACTAGAATAACTACAGAAAAGAAGCTCCCTTGGAGCTTTTTTTAGGACATTTCAAGCTCCCTAAACAAGAAATGCCCCAGGAAGTTGTCATCCCGGGCCTGGTCAAAATCCATGGGGTGATGAACAGGTTTTCTAGTGCCACTGCTCATAAAGTTTGGTGTAAATGTATCAAAGAAGTCTGCAGATCATGTGCTCTATTCTCCATGTTCAGCTAGTGCTGTACTTAAGGTTTTTTGTACTTACCATTCTACGATTAATCATCCAATGCTTGACTCTCATTTTTCTTTTAGATTTTTGTTGTCTGAGGTTACAGTATTATAACAGTGGTTGCAATATTCATTGGATGCTTGATATCAAATATTCATTGGATGAGTATCTTCTAATGATTATATTTTTGGATTTTGGTTGAAGAATTCTATATCCTTTGACATCTTCATAATATCCAACGAAAATGCATTTTTCACTCTTAGGTTCTAAGCCTTTATGTTTTGCATCTAGAATATGGGCCCAAGCATCACTTCCAAAAACAAAAAAGTGAATTACATCTGGTTTGATTGAGCTCCAGGCTTCTTCTAGAGTTATATTCCTTAAAACCTTAGTAGGATTTCAATTTACTATGTAATTTGCACAGTTAATTTCTTTTGCACAAAAATTGAGATTAAGTCCTTTATATTGAGGCATACAATTAGCCATTTCTTTTAAGGTGCGATTCTTCCTTTCAACTACACCATTTTGTCGTGGAGTATATGGAACAGTAAGTTGCAATTGAATGCCATGCTCAGTTCAAAAGTTGATACATTTGTTGTTAACATATTCTCCTCCATTTTCTGATCTTAACTTAAGAATTGGATGCCCAGATTGTTTCTCAACAAAGGCCTTAAAGGCCAAGAACATGTTAAAAAATTTAATCTTGAGTTTTAAGAAGTATACCCAAGTGCATCTAGAAAAATCATCAATGAAAGCTAAGAAGTACTTGCAACCAGAGAAAGAAACAACAAGAAGTGGACCACATAAATCACTATGCACAAGCTACAAAGGGGCTAAAGCATGCCTTACTTGCAACCAGAGAAAGAAACAACATGAAGTGGACCACATAAATCACTGTGCACAAGTTGCAAAGGGGCTGAAGCGTGCCAAGAGGCACATTTTTCAAAAATATCTCGATGATTTTTTTCAAGTACACATCCGGAACACACACCATCTCGACAAGATACCATAGGAAGACCTGTCACCATATTTTCTATACATAGAGTTTGAACAGAGCAATAGTTTAAGTGACCAAATCACTCATGCCAAAGTTTTCTCACTTCATCATTATGAAAAAAAAAAATGGAGGGAATACATGATGACCTAAAGTTGTCAAAATTATACAACCTTGTGGAATCATCAGCAATTCCAATAGCTAAAATATGTCTAGGATGTTTTAGGTCCTTAATTACAACATCATGAGGTGATAATTCTACTGTTTTCCCTTCACCTAAATGAGTTATATGATAAAAAAATAGAAGGTTGCAGGACAAGGTAGAAACACATAATACATCATTAAATTTACCATTATCTAGATGAATGGGTTCAAACCCTACAACAATAAGAGATCTATCATCACCAACATAAATATTTTTGGTGTTACAATTATTTAAAGAAGAAAACATGGCTTTATTTTTGGCCATGTGGTAAGAGGCTCTAGAATCAATGAGCCACTCATGAGAATGAGAAGAAGAAGAAACATTCAAAGCATAACCAGATCTTGATGCTTGACAACCACAAGAAGAAAGTGAAATTTGTGAAGTTGTAGTTGAAGAGTTCTCCAAATTGATGTTGTGCTTCTTCATTGCTGCTTCCAAGGCTTCCATATTATTAAAACGTTTATACACTATGTGGCCTTCACGATTACAAAAGTTTCAATGTTTATTTGTCTTCTTCGCTTTGTTTTTATTTTCCTTATCATTTTGTTGAGTTGCTCTTTCAGTTTGCAGCTGAAATTGCTTAAGACCCTTGTTTGGTTTAGGACCATTCTTTTTAAGATGCTGCTTCTTAGGATTCTTTGGATATGGTTTCTCTTGGGCTTCTAAGGATTTATAAGAAGAGTTTCCAATATTAATAAGACCAAGGTGTAACAATTTTTATCGTTCTCTTATCAAATAATCACAAAATGAATCAAAAGAGGGGGATTTGTAGGGTGTTCCTTGAGAAATGACGGCTTCTCTAGTGGAATGGAAGGTGGAAACAAATATAGAGTATGCAAGGCCAAGCTTAGCAAGAATGGAATAGATAAGGCTACCATCTTCCGTTTTTACCTTACAACCTTCTAAAAGAAGTCTAAGGGTCTTGAATTTGGACAAAAAATCTTCAATAGAGGAGAAATTATTAGGGTCCAAAGTAAGCAACTCATTTTCAAGTTGGTGGGCCATGATTTCATTTTGAATGCCAAAAACAATATTTAGCTTTTTCAGGGATGCATCAGGGGTGTCAATTTCTTGGATATGAAATTGAAGATCTTGAGAAATGACATTCCTATCAACCATCGTGCTTGATATTGTTTATTTTCCCATTTAGCGGCTTTATCTCCATCGCTAGGTTTAGTTTCTTGTCCTGTCGCTATTCTATACATGTTGTGAAACCAACTCCAAAAATAGAAGAAAAGTGATATCAACGCCTTAGAAATAAGCCACTTTGAGGGGGAAACCTCCAATACATTACATGAATGAACAATTCTTGGATGATACAAATTACAAAACCTTCTTTCTATATATAGGAGTCCATGGGGCCACAATGTAATCTTAGTGGGGCCACAATGTAATCCTAGCTGACCTAACAATAATAGTTTAAGGGCACAATGATAACAATATGGGTGTTACAGGGGTACAATAATAAAAATAATGGGGTTACACTAACAACAATAAGGGACTATACTAGTAATATAGGGACCTAACATGCCTCTCTCCTTCAAAAAAGTGTTGTCCTCAACACTTGAGTAGCTCTAGGTGCTTTTGTATAAAATTCTCATCCTCCCATGTAGAATCTTCAGTGGGTAAGTTCTTCCACTTGATGAGATACTCTGAAATTGATCGATTCCGTAGTTGTCGAGTTCTTGTTTCCGTGACCGCTTCCGGTTTCAATATGATTTTTCCTTCCTCATCAAGTTCTGGCAATATTGTTTGAACTGGAATATTTTCACCTATAACCTTCTTTAAGCACGAAACATGGAAAACTGGATGTACTCGCGAAGAAGGAGGAAGCTCCAATTTGTATGCCATAGTACCAATCTTTTGCAACACCTTGTAAGGACCATAGTACTTTGGCGATAATTTATTATCCTTCTTAGCTTGCTTGAGGGACATTTGTTTGTATAGTTGGAGCCGTAAAAATACCCAGTCTCCTACATCAAAACTTCTTTCTTGCTATGTTGAATCTTTTTAATGGTTTATTCTGATTTTATGCAAATTTAGATTATCTGCTTTAAAATTTGGGCTTTGCAGTCTCGATCATGATCTTCTTCATGAATTGCCAAATTTTCTCTTAAAGATGATGTGATGGACGGTGGATGATATCATAAAGTGCCTCAAAGCCAGGTCATTTTCTATTGCCAATTATGGAAAGAGTGTTATACCACCATTCAATGAGAGGTAACCACTTGACCCATTGTGTTTGTTTATCAGATACAAAACAACGAAGATATCCTTCCAAACATTTATTTACTATCTTAGTTTGACCATCGGATTGAGGATGATAAGATGAGCTATAAGCTAATTGAGTACCCAAACAAGAAAATAACTTTGTCCAAAAATTTCCAGTAAAAATGGGATCTCTGTCACTCACAATAACCCTTGGGTTTCCATGTAGCTTTTGAATTTTGTCCATAATTGTAGTAGCAACTGTACTTGCTTTAAATGGATGAGATAATGCACAAAAGTGTGCATACTTGGTAAGTCTATCAACTACCAGCATGATGACACTCTTTCCTTCGGACTTAGGTAAACCTATGATAAAATCCATTGAAATCTCCTACCAACGTTGACTTGGAATGGATAAAGGTTGTAGAAGACCCGGGGTCTTAATTGTCTCAACTTTATTCTGGTGGAAAATCAAACATTCTACCACAAAATTTTGAATATCAAATTTAAGGCCATCCCAAAAAAATTCTTTCTTCACCCTGTGGTAAGTTTTTAAAAATCCTGAGTGTCCTCCTAAAGGAGAAGTGTGCAATTCCAAAACAATATTTTGTTTTAGTTGGGAATTCTTACAAAGATATAAGCGATCTTTGTACCATAAGGAACCATTTTTCCAACTAAATGTATCAGATGTACTAGGATCTTGCTGCAACGTTTGAATGAGTGTCCACACTTCTTCGTCCTTCTTCCATTCATCCCTTGCTTCGGTTATCCAATCTGGTTGGATAATAGAAATGGCACACAACAATGCTTCCACCTCTTCATTCTTTCTTGAGAGTGCATCTGCAACAACATTTAGCTTCCCTTTTTTGTAGATTATTTCAAAGTCATAACCCAACATCTTTGTGACCCATTTTTGCTGCTCTTCTAAAGATAGACTTTGTTCCAAAAAGTGTTTAAGACTACCATGATCAGTTTTTACCTTGAAGTGTCTTCCCATTAGGTAAGTTCGCCATTTCTTTAGTGCATGTAGTATTGCTAACATTTCTTTCTCATAAATAGCTTTCTGTAAATACTTTCCTTTGATTGGATGACTTTCAAAAGCAATGGGTCTTCCTTCTTGCATTAAAACAACACCAATTCCATTTCCTGAGGCATCACATTCCACAATAAATGTTTTTGTGAAGTCTGGCATAGCTAAGACCAGTGCTAGGCACATTGACTCTTTAAGATGTTCAAAGGCGTTAGTTGCTTCAGGAGTCCATGAAAATGCATCTTTCTTCAATAATGTTGTTAGAGGTGATGCTATTCTCCCATAATTATTAACAAAATTGCGATAATACCCTGTTAACCCGAGAAATCCTCGTAACTGCTTTATGGTTGTGGGGACTTTCCATTATTTAATGGATTTAATTTTTTTAGGGTCTACCTTAACACCCTCGTGAGATACAATATGAGTCAGATATTCCACCTCTTGTACTCCAAAGAAAAATTTGGATGTTTTTGCATATAATTGTTTCTCCTACAATAGTTTGAGCACCCTGTCAACATATTGAACATGATCCTTCCAAGACATACTATAGATTATTATGTCATCAAAAAATACTAGCACAAATTTTCAAAGGAAGGGTTTGAAAATGGAATTCATCAAGCCTTGAAATGTAGAAGGTGCATTGGTAAGGCCAAAAGGCATGACCAAAAATTCATAATGACCCTCATGAGTTCGAAATGTTGTTTTTGGAATATCTTGAGTCTTCATTCTAATTTGATGATATCCTGAATGAAGATCCAACTTGGTAAAATAAATTGCTCCATGTAATTCATCCAATAATTCATCAATCACAGGAATGGGAAATTTATCTTTAATGGTGAACTTATTGAGCTCCCTATAATCCGGACACATTCGCCATGATCCATCCTTCTTGTGTACCAATACTACAGGAGCAGAGAAAGAACTTTGACTAGGTTGAATTATACCCGCCTCTAACATTTCTGCAATCATGCGTTCAATTTCGCTCTTTTGGAAGCAAGGATATCTATAAGGCCTGATGTTTGGAGGAACACTTCCTGGAATCAAATGAATAGCATGATCATGATCACGAATAGGTGGGAGTCCTTTGGGAGTTTCAAACACCTTGGAATGATTGTCTAAGACTTTTTGGAGATCTGCAGAAATAGATGATTTTGATGTTGGAACTTCTAGTGAGCATAATTGTGCAATTACGCCTCGTTGTTCTTTCTTTAGAAGCTTTGTCATGACATTAGATCTTATTATCTTTCCCGGCTTCCCTGCAATACCCCGTAATTCGACTTCCTTTCCTTCTGAAAAAAATTTCAAGAAAAGTTCTTGAAAATTAAAAGCTACCGTCCCCAAAGATTGTAACCATTGTACTCCTAGTACAACATCAACACCTCCCATGGGAATGGAAAGCATTGGACTATTCAATAGATATTCCCCCATGGTTAGCTTGATATTATGGCATTTTCCAGAGCAATTTATAGTTCCTCCATTTGCAACCATCACTTGACATTCTGGTGCTGGGTATAGGAAACAATTCAATTCCTTGGCCACCTTACAATGAATAAAATTATGGGTACTACCTGAATCAATCAACACTATTACCTTTTTCTTCTTGATATGTCCTTCTATCTTGAGAGTTTGAGGAGTGGTAATTCCTGCCAATGCATTACACGATATGGTCGGACTCATTTCTTCCTCTTCTAGGGTTGGTTTCTGGTGTATATCCTCTTCTTGTTCATTTTCTTCTTCCTCTTCACAATCTATGTAAAATAATTTCTTCTCAGCACACTTATGACCTTTAGTGTATTTTCTATCACAACTGTAGCAAAGCCCTTTTTCTCTTTTTTCTTCCAATTGTTGTGGTGTCAACCTTGTAGGTTGTGGAAATCTATGTGTAGCAACACTTCCTTCTTTATAGAAGTGAGTGGTAGGCTTCCTTGTCGCCATAATTTTACATTCAATTTTTCTTGCCAACCTGAATGCCTTCTCCAATGAATCAAGTTCCAAAATGCAAACTTCATGTTGGATGTTATCCTTTAAAGTACCTATGAAGAGATTGATCTGGTGTTCCTCTGGAATATCAATTACCCTTATATTCAATTTTTGGAAGTCCTCAATGTGCTCCCCCACTAAACCCTTTTGTTTGAGATTTATCAATTGGCTAAAGAAGGTGTTGCTCTTTGTATCTTCATAATGTGCTATCATTTCCTCCATTAAAATTGACCAAGTGAAATTTTTTTTAAGAGAGAAAAACCATCAATACCATACAAATGTATTTTGTTCTAAATGTAAAGTTGCAATGCGTACCTTTTGTGTGTTTTTCACATTATTGAGATCAAACTATTGCTCCATCTGTAGTATCTATGTTACAGGATCCTTTCCATCAAAATTCCTCATATCCATTTTTGGAATATGGTGGTTCTTCCCGCCAACATTAGAGTTTATGAAATCATGATTAACATTTATTTTGTTCTCATCATGAGTTTCCTCTACTATCTTTCCACCATTAGGAAACATTTCTTGTATCAACTTTGTCAAACCTTCCATTTCTGCTTTTAGATCATTCTTCACGTTTTCCATTTTAGCTTCCATGTCATCCATCTTAGATTCCATGCCAACTTCCATGCCATCTATCTTAACTTCCATGCCATTCTTAAAACCATCCATATTAGATTCCACGCCTTTCTTCAAACCATCCGTCTTAGTTTCCATGCCTTTCTTCAAAACTTCCATGTCATTTTTTGTTGCTCTTTACGAGAGCGAAATTCGTTGCACTTGCTCTTGTAAATTTGATATGTCATGTTGCCATTCTTCATCTTCATGAGTCATAGTAGAGCCTTCTAAAGGCTTAATGGGTGTTGAACTATTTTTAGGGGCCATTTTAGAATCCAATACTGGTATCTATTCTACAATATGCCCTTTGAATCAATTCAATTTGATTCTTCAAACAAGACTTATGCAATTCGGGGAAAAAAAATACACACCTTTTACTTGCTTTTCAGCAGCTCTATATTGAAATTGAATTATCTCTATAATTGTAGATCCTCAATATCTGAAATTCGGTCTTGTAGTAGCCCTCTGAAGCTTATTTCAACTGTCACAGGTCTGACCTGATTTGGATTCTTCAAGGCAAAGTTATGTCCAATCTCCCACAATGACCCAATTATGGACTAATACAGTAGAGAAAATTTGTACGAATTTCCATGTGTCACTGTTTCCTCCTTTGGATCTGAAATTGATAGACATGAAACTACAGTCTGTGTACTTGTGGTCAATTTTTACAGCATTCCAATCCCATGCTTAGAGAGAGAGTTATGAATATTTTCCCACGATAACCTCTTTGAGATGAAATTCGGGAGCCTGAAAAAGACCTAACTTCCACATACCATATCTCTGACAATATTGCGAACCAAACTCTGAAATTTTGCGACGATGTTCCTTAGGATTTTGGCTTCTCTCTCTAAAAATTTCAGCTTCTGAATCTTCGTAGAAAAAAAATTTATAGCACAAATTCCGCGTTGACCTATTTAGGTTAAATTCAGGAGCCTGCAAAAATCCCTAACTTCCACAGGTCATATCTTCTAAAATGTTGCAAACCAAGCTCTGAAATTTTGCGATGATGTTCCTTAGGATTTCGGCTTCACACTCTAAGACTTTCAGCTTTTGAACCTTCATAGAAAAATAGTTATAACGAAAATTCCACGATGACCGGTTTGGAGCAGCGAAAACCCTAGAATCCAAAGCTCCGATACCAAATGTTGTGAAACCAACTCCAAAAATAGAAGAAAAGAGATATCAACGCCTTAGAAATAAGCCACTTCGAGGGGGAAACCTCTAATACATTACATGAATGAAAAATTCTTGGATGATACAAATTACAAAGCCTCCTTTCTATATATAGGAGTCCATGGGGCCACAATGTAATCTTAGTGGGGCCACAATGTAATCCTAGCTGACCTAACAATAATAATTTAAGGGCACAATAATAAAAATATGGAGGTTATAGGGGTACAATAATAGCAATAAGGGGGTTACACTAACAACAATAAGGGACTATACTAGTAATATATGGACCTAACAATAAAGCCCTTTACTTCTAAGTAAATATATCATGTGGGGTAGCCATTGGAAATAATTGGTGTTGTTAAGAATAACCGTGCATGAAATTTCCATTAAAAAAAAAAAACTGAAGCCAAAAAGGTTGAAACTAACTTCTCTAATGGAAATATTTTGAAAAATTAGGCTGATTAAAAAAAAACGGCTCGAAAAACGGCTTTCAGATAAAGCAGTTATGCCTTTTTGAAAAAAAATGTGTTGTAGATGCCGAATAGTTACGTGAAAGGTTGAAAGTTGATGATGAAGTTATACTTAAAAAAAATGCCCCTCCCCCACACCCCCCCCCCCCTTTTTCCAAACTTAATCTTTTATAAATAAGTGAGAGTCACTTTTACAATGTTACATTTACATGTGCTTTTTAAATAAAACCCTATTTTTTTTAAACCGACGACTTGCCAAAAGACTTTTTAGAAAAATAAGGTTGAGAAAGAGGCTTGAACCCAAGACCTCTATTCTCATAAACTGACTTTAAACCAAGTGAGCTAGTAAAAGGATTCTGTAATTGTTTGAAAGGAGGAAGGGGTTGTTTTTTTTACTTATTTATTTTATTTTGTTTTTTCGTGCGTGCTTTTTCCTGCAAAAAAAAAAACATAAAATTTGTGCTAAAAAAACAAGCCTTACGGTAGAACGTTAGATTTTTGGTTACTCTTACTAGAAACTATCTATTTTTTTCACTATTTCTGATCTCCCAAGATCACACAAAGATGCGAGAAAAGAGCATACATAGCAAAAAAATCTCGTCTTCCTATTTTTGATTCGCTGAGATTGCACATAGCATAGAGCAAAGAGCACACACATAGAAGCGAGTATATATCTGGAAAAAAAAAAAAACCGAAATAAACAAAAGGATTAATAAATATAACTGCGAAAAAGATACTTTATACCTCCACATCTAAAATGACATAACTTAGGCAATCAGAAACCTTTTCGCATGAAATGAAAGGGGTTCCTCATTGTAATAGACGCTCCAGACACAACAGAGTAGTTCTCTCGACCCGAAAATGGTAAAAAATAGTATATATGGAAAATGAAAATCGCATGTAGTCAAACTGGCTTTGGATTTGGATCAACAATGGATGCATACCTCAAAATAGCTCTGATACCATGTAGGAATTTGCAGGCCAAGTTCCTTAGATCAAACACCAAATGTCACCGCTCAAAAATAGACCACAAATCAGTACACCAATATTTGACGTGGTTAAAACCATCAAAGAGGGAAACAATCCATGGCCAGAGCTAACGCGGCTACTTCAGGGAATTTATTAATAAAGAAATAAAATTTACATAAGCTTCTTTCATAAACGGTTACCAGAAAAATGACCCTCCATGAATTTTAAATAGAGATCATGGACAAATCGGGTGTTAAGCCACAGATCAAGTGTCAATAATACCGAGGAGAGAGTGAACCATTGGATCACTACATATCGTGACTGTTGGATTATAAGTTAAAAATGTACATAGTAAAGAAACACGCTTTACCTAAATCTACGCTAGACCATGTTATAATTAAATATTTCCAATGTGTCGGAATATCCTAACAACTTGATGCAAAAAAACTGCAACTTTTATAAATCCGCGGACCTGTGGGTTATGGGCCCACATAAATTTCCAAGCATGCACGACAGATCGCAATATCGCAAATTTAGAACTTTAAACAAATCGCAGATCACAAACTTTAACCTCATCACGCATTGCACATTTTAACTCATCAACAATCGACCCATCGTAATATCGGAGTTTAACCATATCACAATTTTTGTGATTTTATGATTTCACAAATCACAACAAATAACTTATCGCATGTCGCACATCTTAACAAATAGCAATAACAAGGTACCTCTATTATGTCCGATATGCGATCGTATCACATCGTAACTTAAACCAATTAACTTGTGATGTCTTAACATGTAAATATAAAAATCGCTGATTACAATGTGCATTAACCATCTTATGGTCAATGCGATGTAATCTGTATCATCCATTCTCTCGCTATCATTTCTGTAACTTGATCATGACTGTCCATGTTACACTAAAATTTGTCACCATGACATTTAACTATCTATATGGGTTCATCCTTACTTATTTATTGCTCCCTTAGAGATCCAAAATCATAAAGTTCCTAAATCAAGTCTTGGAATTGGGAAAAAGCTCATTAAAACCCTAAAAAGCCTAACTCTGCACTTTTCCTAGTCATTTCCTATGGTACCACGGTTTATTTCTCTAAAAACTGCGGCACATCCCACACGTTCTGCTCATTAAAACAGCGGACCCCCATAAAAGGTAAAATAAAAATAAAATTAAGTTCTAGAAGCCCAACTGGTCGAATATTCTCCCAGCTGGGGCCTTCTAGAAGTGCTATCTGGTCGAGCTTCGCCCCTTCCATTCATGAACCTTTATCTCTTCATTAATGGAGCTATCCCTTGGTTTTTGGAGCTAAAATCCCATGATGAGAGGGCTTTATCCCTTCCTTATTGGAATTGAAACTACCTTCCTTCCGCTATAAATTGAGACCATGTTTCAGTTTCAAGGGTACTTAGACTGTAGATTTATGTACTTAGAACTTGGGAATTTTGAGGTGAATTGCTAAAGAAATTATACTCTCCACATTTGGCATCATTGGCATGAGAGAGATTAAATACTCATGGCTATAGTTTCATGCTAATTCAGAGAGTTGGAGTCTTGTCAAACTGAGGAAAACAATTGTTCGGGACCCCGGAAGAACCTGTACAAACATCAAGGCATCAAGGTTGTAAGGTTTCTTCTTTTTATTCAAAGTTAATACAAATGGATTCTATTTTCTCATTAAGTTGTTCATGTATCTTTTGAATAATTTAATTCTTGGATTCCTTGATCACTAAGATAGATTATTGCTTTTGAATTATCATATCTTGCAGATACTTTTGATCCCTTTCGCTTGTCTTTGATTGCAGATCTTATACGTTGGATCGATATATTTTGGAGCAATTGGATTGAAGATCGAATAAGCATTGGAATTCATGTAGGAGCATCTCTCCATAGTTAATTAATAATTCTTAAGCATAATGGTATAGAGAAAATAGTCTACATTTGTCTTTTTGTTTCTAGATATCCTTAGGATACTAAGGAGATCACTCTTGTCCGCAAGAAGGATTAATCTGCATAACAATCCATTCCACTACAATCTGCTATCTATCGATAGAATCACGTCTTTAATAACATCACTTTTTGCCATACTTTGATCTCCAACAAAGTTCATAGGAACTTCGTTCACCATTCATATTCACACAACCTATCATTTAACAAGATTGAAATTAAATAAACACACAGATAATACAAAATCTAGACTATTCCTGGATACATAAAAACACACGAATTCCATTATTATCTCGAGCTCGAATTATAGGCTAAGGCTACTATGGGCATGAATCACAAATTTTCCCTGAGGTTACATTGTGCTACCTCCCTCATACAACACAGTCTTCACGTTATAAATAAATTACAAAACGATTGGATCATCTAAGATCCACGATTTCCTCCCAAAATCGCTTAACTAATCCCTAGAATCAATCAATTTTAATTACATGGAAGATTTTTTAAAAACTAATCATATCTTCTAGATGCATCGATTCCATATTTCAGATAACATATTTATCATTTTAACCAAATTTCATGGAATTTAGCCCCTTTTTCAAATGGTTGTCCACGTCTTTCCTTCCGCAGCTTTGAATTTCAATTTTGATTAAGGGTGGTATGATGCTCCTGCATCACAACTGTTCATATCAACAACATTAATTGTTTATCTCCTGAAGTGATTTCAGGCCTTGCTGTTCAAATTAAGAAGTACTATCAGCAACGTTGCCTACTCAGACATTGGTTGCTTCAGATTTCACTGCCTCTCCATGTTTATTTTTTATAGCAGGGCCATGCTTCAAGCAGTGGAACTGCTAATTGACCTGCTACCACACTGGGAGATCTTCATATTTATTTTCATTAGGGGAATTTTGAGGTCTAAAATGGGCCTCCTAAGGAAATTATAAAATAATAGTGGAAATAATAAAATAAGATTTGATTGCATCATCAAATTTTAGAGGGAAAAAGAAAAAACTACTTTTTCAACTCGTATTTTGAACTTATCTCCCTAAGGGTTTACTCAAATTTCGAGCGTGAATACTCGTTGGATGCAAAATTTAATTCCTCATCCAAGGAGCACCCATGTTGTATACTTTTGATGGACTTTTCTACACGAAAAATGAGAAATACATAAAAAAACGTGATTGCAATCACATTTTTTATGTATTTCTCATTTTTTGTATAGCAAGGTCCATCAAAAGTGTGCAACATGGGTACTCCTTGGATGAGGAATTAAATTTTTCATCCAACGAATATTCCAACTCGAAATTTGAGTAAACCCTTAGGGAGATAAGTTCAAATTATGAGTTGAAAAAGTAGTTTTATTATTTTATTATTTTTAATCTTTTTAATTTTTTACTCCAAAAATGGTGAATCAACCCCCATGGTTGACATCATCATCTTGAATCCTATTGGTTCTTATAAAGTTTATTTTAGCTGTACATTTTTCTTAGGAGGCCCATTTTAGACCTCATTAGGGGAATTTTGAGGTCTAAAATTGGCCTCCTAAGAAAAATGTACAACAAAAATAAACTTTATAACAACCAATAGGATTCAAGATGATTATGTCAACCATGGGGAATGATTTACCATTTTTTAAATAAAAGGGTAAAAATATTAAAAAATAATAAAATAATAAAACACTTTTTCAACTCGTATTTTCAACTTATCTCCCAAAATTTTTACTCAAATTTCGAGTGGGAGTACTTGTTGGATGCAAAATTTAATTCCTCATCCAAGGAGTACCCATGTTGCATACTTTTGATGAACTATACTACACGAAAAATGAGAAATACATAAAAAACATGATTGTAATCACGTTTTTTTTAAGTATTTCTCATTTTTCATGTAGTAGGACCCATCGAAAGTATGCAACATGGGTACTCCTTGGATGAGGAATTAAATTTCGCATCCAATGAGTACTCCCGCTCGAAATTTGAGTAAAACATTTGGGAGATAAGTTGAAAATATGAGTTGAAAAAGTAGTTTTTTCATTTTTCCCTTTAAAATTTGATGATGTCATCAAATCTTATTTGATTTTTTCCACTATTATTTTATAATTTCCTTCGGAGGCCCATTTTAGACCTCAAAATTCCTCTAATGCTTGTTGCAGTCACAGGGGTATAATCATTTCTGTTTACACGACTAAGATCATCTCCAATCATGGTTACAGGTGGCCATATTTCATAACAGACCTTGTCTTCATCAAAATTGCAGCTACGATATCACATCAGGCTTTGCAGATTACTGCTATGCCATCATTGCCTTCCATGGCCACACAGTTCACATAAGCTCGTTTGATTGGGGACATCTATTCTTGATATAGGGGATGTTGAATTATCATTGAGGGATTTTATAATACACATGGATCATTTTTTCCGTTGTTGTTGTGGGTGTATGCATATGTTTCTTCCCTCTGCGTATGCATGTGTTGGGGTTGATAAGCACCAAGACTTCCATAATTTTATATTTCATAATCTTTGAGTTATTGATATCGTAGCATAATATGACAATAATTTTTGTGTCGTTTCCTAACAGTGTGATTGGAAACCTATTTCTCCTCTGTCTAGAGGTTCATTGGAGGAGTGTTTAGAACTTAAAATCAAGATTTTTGATTATGGGCGCTGACAGACATGAACCGAATTTTGGGAAATTTTCTAGAATTCCAGAATATCAACTGTGTAGAGCCATCATTGAGGAGAAAGGGTTGGCGATATTTCTACAAAAAATTCAAGGGTATAACGATGCTGTAGCTCTGGCTTTTGCCCAACGCTTTTATGGAAAAAGGGCGAAGGTTGGAACTCTAAATCTTAAGGTCACTAAAGAAACGCTAGGTGAAATGATCGGGCTGCCTGTGGAAGGAGAAAAATTATTTAAGGGAGGCCAACTCAACATACCCAACTATGCAAAATTTTTAAAGCAACCATATCACTCTTTGAAATGGGCAAAAGGAGTTATACGTAGTTGCATCAGAGATCAATGACAGCCACTACTGACTATGTTGCAACGTTTCTTAACGTGTGAAGGGAGGTATGCTATTATTTCCTCTACCACATTCAACTCTTGATGCATTTCACAGAATAATGTTCCATCAACATTCCCCATTTCTTGAGATTGAGCCTTCATAAGATGGCTCGAGGAGTACAATCAGAAATTTGAAAGGCTGAGACTGCACTTTATCATCATAGCTTGATCAAAATCCTAGTTGTTTCTGAGCTGAGAAAAGGAAGAAATCCTGGGAGGATTTCCTAATAGAAAATTTTCCAAGTGAAGAGACTCAAGTAAAAGGAAGACAGAGGCCTATAGGTTGAGCTTTAAAGTTGAAAAGGGAAGCCCCTACACCTAGTTCTCAGACTACCCCTACTTACCTACCTCACTTGCCCAATCTGTCTCTCCTTCTCTTGAAAATCCCAAGGTGACATATCCTTCTCCTAATCAAGTAGCAGAACCCTCAAGGAAGCAGTCAATTAAAAACCAAAAAGGGAAGCATAAGAGAGAAGTGTTGGTTCCACCTGAAGCATGAGTTGAAGCACCTTCGATGAAGATTCCCTCAGTTCATAAGGATCCTCAGCCTAAGTACAAGAGCATAAATACCTTATTTCCTGTCCAAAAACCCTTAGCTCCTACTATTGAAACTTCTGCACAGGGTCAAAGAAGGAACCACAGCATGAACAAGCCTCCCCATTCCATATCCAAAGTTTCTAGCACCAAACCTATTCATGTATCTTCATCTCCAGATTCTACTGCAAAATCCCCTCTATCTCCTCCAAAACCGCCTTCACCTGTATTACGGTCCCAAATCCCTAATTATATTGCTCAATATTTCCGAGTTTTCACCCCAATTTGGCCTTCACTAAGTAAAAAACAACAAGTCTCTTCACCAAAAAGAAGCATGAGCCAGGTACTAGGAGGAAGCCCTTCACAACAGTCAACAGCCCCTACTAAAAAATCTACTCCAGATTCCGTCGAACAGAGACTTAACATATATCCAGAGAGCTTAGTTCGACCCAATAGGGTTTAATTACAGAATTAACATGCACAGAGACCAGATGCTAGGGTGTTACTAGTGTTCTTCATTTAAAGAACGAACCTCATCGAATTATCCATCGAATTCTCCACACCAGTGAAGCGCATTCAAAAATCAATAACTTCCTCAAATCCACACACAGAGATCATGAATCGAAGGACCAAGTCCTTCGAGGATTACTAACATGTATATAAATAAAACAACCATATAATTCTCTTAAACAGAAGTTAGTTCTTGTCCCCTCTCGATTCTACCCATCAGGACAGAGGTTACACATACATCATCCAACAACTTGAAACATATGGGACTCAACATCAATCCTTTATGTATAATTATGAAATCAATTACAAGCCATCTTGCTTTAGCCTAGATCTTCGATTACAATGGCCTTCCCCTTTTCCTACTCTGTGATATTCCTCAACAGAACTCCTATCTGCCCATAGGCTTACAGTTATATACATAAAATGAATCGGTTCGGTTCCTCAACAACTCAAGGAAACTCTAAAGACTCCAGATTTTCTAATTTTAGACAAAATCCCCTAAATCAACTAAACTGACTCTTTACCTTTCTAACTTATCAACTTCTCCTCTCATGTTCTCAAACTGTAGAGAACATTTACAATTCCTTAAATTTTATTCAAAATCACTAATAATTACATGAGAAATTAAAAGCATAAGACCTCCAATGTCTACTTAGGTACAAAGTATTGGATTGTGCCCAATGCCCCTGCATCAGACTCCCAAGCTTCAATTTGTTCATGATCTCCTGATCATGGTTCTTTAACTTTTGCCTCTTGGGTCTGATACTTTGTTTTGCTGCTGTCCAGCAACTGCATCATCCTTCATCTGCATTTCCCCAGGTCTCCATATCTTGTTTTGCAATTTGCTTCCAGCTGCACTTTCACAATCTGCCTTTGTCCTTCCCTTGCTGAAACTATCCTGCTTTCTTGCTGCTGGTTGTTGTCCCTGAGTCACCCTCATCATCAGCTCCCAGAGGTATTCAATTTCTTTGTGCGGCCTAACTTCTAGCTGGGTATTTCTTTGCCTACTACTGCTGCTTCCGCTTTCTATGGTAGCCAACATTGTTGCTCATGCTGTTACTGCTGTTACTAACATGTTATCAATTCCTGTAGATTTCATCCCCCATGTTGCGTCCTCCCAAGCTTCATGTCCCTCTGCAACATGCTTTGGCTCATCATCTGCAAATTTTCCTTTAGAAGATAAATCATCAATCAATTGTATTCCTGCAGTAGCATACTCATCCAGTATACTAGTAAACAGAATTAGAATTTGCAAACTAGTATCTGCTCCTCTTTTCTTCACAGCTTCAGGAATTTTCATTCCAGTGTCTGTAGTTTCTCTCTCTTGCATAATTTCTCCCAGCAAACAGTTCAACCATCTCCCCCGTACTGGTTTTTCATATTCAACATGCTGGAAGTTAGCTTCAATATCTCTTCCTTCTTCTTGGGCAATCTTCGACAACTGCCTCTCATCCTCTTGATGGATTATGGAAATCTAATCAAGTTCTTTAAGCTCTGCAATTTCATCTTCGGTTAGCATAGACTGCTGATTCTTCTTTACTTCAACAACTTCTAAAATTTTCTCCTCATGCTGGCTTTGTCCCATCCAACTAGCCAACTCTTCTTTGTCAACTTCCAACTACTGTTCTTCCCCTCTGCCTGCATGATGAACACATGAACCATCAACACTAATTTTCCAAGGTCTTAATACATTTTCCTCCTCTGACAACACATCAGTATGTTGTTCAGAACTCCCTTTTAAGTCTTTTGTCAGCCCCTCAGCATGCTGATCTGCATCTTTCATGAGACCATCAACTAGTCTCTCTTTCCTCCTATCCTCTACTCCATGAACACTACCCATGAAGATCTTCCTGCCTTGCTTCTCCAACAACTTTTTCAGTACACAGGTCCTCTGCTTCTCCAATTATCTTCTCTGAGAATCCAGCTTTCTATACACTTCAACAAATTCAATAGGAGTATATTTTGGGAACCTTACACAACCTTTTATGCCTCTGCTTGTTCTTGACCAATCCTCTACTGGCCCTTCTTTCTCAGCTTCAACATTCTGCTGAATATCTTCACTTGATTCTCCTCTCTTCATCTCTTCCTGAGATCTCACTATCTCAGCATTGGTTGGAACAGATTTTAGATTCAATGTCTCCTTCTCATCAACAAACTCTAAAGCTTGTCCATCTTCTAGCGGTGTACCTACAAACACACACAACTTTTTAGTTTTCAAATCACAAGACTTTTCAGTCTTGGTTGCTTTCTCAAGCACTTCTTCTTGAACAGGTCTGCACATGGAACCTTCAATTACCAACCTTGCCTCAAGAACTATGGGTTCTCCTTCCTCTGTGGAGTTTGTCATTCCTTCACATTTTCCAGACTCAAGAGCACAAGCCCTTCCAGCATCTGGACTTGCCCAATAACTCAGGAGATCCTCAATGATATCCTTCTCTTCAGCAAGACAAGCTTCTTGCTGCCTCAAGTCTTCATCATGTCCTACAAGATCTCTTGTAGATATCCACTCTTCATCTATGCTCTATTATGCCTCACAAGCAGAAATTCCTTCTTTCAACTCTGCTGCTCTGAGTTCTCCTCTCAGTAAGGTAATCTTCTTTTGCCTCAACCTCAACTGTAGTGGTTGCCAATCTATCCTATTTTTCATGAGCCAACCAACTCTCTGGATTTCTTCTATCCTTCTCTTCAGTTCGCTAAACTGTTCTCTGATCTCAGCTACCTCTTTCCAATATTCTGCATCGATGCCAACTGCTTTGGCATCTTCCGTCATTATTCTACTGTGGCCTCTTTCAGAACCTCTGAAATCTCTACAGTCTCTGCTATGGCTCCCAGTATCCATTTTCTTCTCTAGGAGTTCTTCACTCACAAGCTGCAGTAAGCCTCTACAACCGCAAGATCTCTTGCTACAACTCACCTCACCAATCATTTCCTCTGGATTCGCCTTTTGACAAGTACTGGTCCCCTTTCTGCTGGAACCTTCTAGGCTTCACTCTGCAACTTTCTCAAGAACACCTCTTTTCTTTTGTCATCCAACCTCTGTTGGGAATCTTCCAGGTTCTGCCACACTTTTCTTCTTCACTCAGAGTCCCTTGTTTGACTCTTCTACCACTACTCTCAAAGTTGTGGTCTGCTTCCGCTGAGATGTTTTCAATTTTCTGCACTCTAACTTCCGTAAACAATCCTTCAACCAGAGTTAAACACTTCTCACCTTCTCTGAAGAACACATCAATTGTCCTTTTTATTCAGTCTCCAGCTAAATACCAGGCTCACTGCCTTCACTATCAAGCTCTTTCTATACCTTCAGCAACTACAATTCTGCAAACACCAAATACACATCAGATTTAAAAATATTTACCTGCAAGATTTCTGCATGATATTGTCTCCCCCTCCTTTCTGCAAATCCTATTCATTGTGCTTCTGTGTATCCTTGCCTATCAGATTTCAGAATCTGATCTTCCTTCTCCAAATCGGTAGTCTTCAAAATACTGGCCCTCCAATTGGACTTGGTAACTCTGCCATCACCTTCAATGTATCCCTATAGGCTGCAATTTCATCATTTCCACAAGTCTGGTTTCTTTGCATTCACCAAACTTGGACTTTCTAGAAAGAGCTATTCTAGCTCTGATACCACTTGGTGTCGGGTAAAACCCACAGTCCTAGGTTCTCTCAAAGTTGTGTGTACAATTTCATTCCAATTTTCATTGCCCAACCAATTCCCAATCCGGGCAATCTCACAACATTGTTTTATTCTGAGTTGGAAAACTAAACAATTGAATTTGAGAGCGTTAATATCTCAAATCTCAGAGATTTGAGATATTAATTCCAAGTCCCTTATGTTATACACTTACTCTCCGCTATCCAGAATTTCAGTGATAGGGCTTTCTTTCCAGTGCATGTAAATATGCATCCACCAAGTTTTTGCTGAATACAAATGTCAATCCAACAACCTTAAAATTATACGTGGAAGATTTTATTATGTTCTGAGATTTAAGGCCCAACCATATGCTCTTAAAACATCACATAAATCTTCTAATTGAATATTCGCATATTACCTCTTCTTCTTCAACTGCTCCAAGAACGGAAAGTCCCCAACAGCCTTCTTTCTTTCACCAGTTATGTAATGGATATCCTTTTGACGCTAAGATATGATGGTAACGACCCTCAACAATTTGACTAATGGATATTCAAATCCACACCGCCAATATTAAAACCTTAACCTTAAATACAATTGGATTTGTTGATCAAACATTTCGGCAATTAACATACGACACATACCTCGATGGATCCGAGGGCTCACAATGTGCCGCACTCCATCCTCTAATCAAACGACGTATATGGATATCGTGAGGGGTTAAAGACCGGACGTTAGCATGCGATGTAAATGGTTTTGGAAACCTGCCTCATGCCACGCGTCCTCCAACGAATGTGATTGCGACTATTTCATAAAAACCACTTACTGTTTTTGGACCACGCGAAAACCATAAGCTGCTTTCAGAATCCGCCTTCACTGTTCATTCTTAACTCGTGGTTCCGCCTCCGGTTCACAGTTCCATCCTTTTGTGGGTACACCTTCTGACTTCAACGCTATTCCCCTTGACTGCATCTCAGCGATTGGATTGTTCTTAAGGCAGTTCCTCCACTTGAACTATTGCTTGGTTCAACATTGTGTATTGGACTGGTTCAGTCGCTCCATTACTCATTCCACTGACTCATAGTCCACTGTACGTGATCTGGGATCGAACAAATTCAACTTCCATGCATCACCGTATGGTGGCATTACCACATAGTCAGATTCTCTCAAATCTCGCTTCCTCTGACTTGATAGCCAGGAATCGATTCAACCCACGCTATGGATAAAACCAATATTGTTCAATTATGTCGAACGGAGACTTAACATATATCCAGAGAGCTCAGTTCGACCCAAAAGGGTTTAATTGCAGAATTAACATGCACAGAGACTAGATGGTGGGGTGTTACTTGTGTTCTTAATTTAAAGAACGGACCTCATCAAATTCTCCATCGAATTCTCCACACCAGTTACGCGCATTCAAAAATTAATAACTTCCTCAAATCCATACACAAAGATCATGAATCGAAGGACCAAGTCCTTCAGGGATTACTAACATGCATATAATTCTCTTAAACAAAATTTAGTTCTCATCCCCTCTCGATTCTACCCATCAGCTTACACATACATCATCCAACAATTTGAAACATATGGGACTCAACATCAATCCTTTATGTATAATTATGAAATCAATTACAAGCCATATTGCTTCAAGTCAGATCTTCGATTACAGTGGCCTTCCCCTTTTCCTACTCTGTGCTATTCCTCAACAGAACTCCTATCTACCCATAGGCTTACAGTTATATGCATAAAATGAATCGGTTTGGTTCCTCAACAGCTTAAGGAAACTCTAAAGACTCCCAATTTTCTAATTTTAGACAAAATCACCTAAATCAACTAAACTGACTCTTTTACCTTCCTAACTTATCAACTTCTCCTCTCATGTTCTCAACCTGGAGAGAACATTTACAATTCCTTACGTTTTATTCAAAATCACTAATAATTACATGAGAAATTAAAAGCATAAGACCTCCTATGTCTACTTAGGTACAAAGTATTGGATTGTGCCCAATGCCCCTGCATCAGACTCCCAAGCTTCAATTTTTTCATGATCTTCTGATCATTGGTCTTTAAATTATGCCTCCTGGGTCCCATACTTTGTTTTGCTGCTGTCCAGTAGCTGCATCATCCTTCATCTGCATTTCCCCAGGTCTCCATATCTTGTTCTGCAATTTGCTTCCAGCTGCACTTTCACAATCTGCCTTTGTCTTTCCCTTGCTGAAACTCTCCTGCTTTCTTGCTACTAGTTGCTGTCCCTGAGTCACCCTCATCATCAGCTCCCTAAGGTCTTCAATTTATTTGACCGGCCTATCTTCTAGCTGGGTATTTCTTTGCCTACTACTGCTACTTCCACTTTCTGTGGCAACCAACATTGCTGCTCGTGCTGTTACTGCTGTTACTAACATGTTTTCAATTCCTGCATATGTCATCACCCATGTTGCGTCCTCCCAAACTTCCTGTCCCTCTGCAACATGCTTTCGCTCATCATCTACAAATTTTCCTTTAGAAGATAAATCATCAATCAATTGTCTTCCTGCAGTAACATACTCATCCAGTATACTAGTAAACATAATTAGAATATGCAAACTAGTATCTGCTCCTCTTTTCTTCACAGCTTCAGGAATTTTCATTCCAGTGTCTGTAGTTTCTCTCTCTTGCATAATTTCTCCCAACAAACAGTTCAACCATCTCTCTCGTCTTGGTTTTGCATCTTCAACATGCTGGAAGTTAGCTTCAATATCTCTTCCTTCTTCTTGGGCAATCTTCAACAACTGCCTCTCATCCTCTTGATGGATTCTGGAAATCCAATCAAGTTCTTTAAGCTCTGCAATTTCATCTTTGGTCAGCATAGAATGTTGATTTTTCTTTACTTCAGCAGCTTCTAAAATTTTCTCTTCAGGCTGACTTTGGCCCATCCAACTAGCCAACTCTTTGTAAACTTCCAATTGATGTTCTTCCCCTCTGCCTGCATGATGAACACATGAACCATTAGCAGTAATTTTCCAAGGTCTTAATACATTTTCCTCCTCTGACAACACATCAGTATGTTGTTCAGAACTCCCTTTTAAGTCTTCTGTCAGCACCTCAACATGCTGATCTGCATCTTTCATGAGACTGTCAGCTAGTCTCTCTTTCCTCCTATCCTCTGCTCCATGAACACTACCCATGAAGATCTTCTTGCCTTGCTTCTCCAGCAGCTTGTTCAGTACACAGGTCCTCTGCTTCTCCAATTCTCTTCTCTGAGAATCCAACTTTCTATACACTTCAACAACTTCAATAGGAGTATATTTCAGGAACCTTACACAACCTTTTATGCCTCTGCTTGTTCTTGACCAATCCTCTATTGGCCCTTCTTTCTCAGCTTCAAAATTCTGCTGAATATCTTCACTTGATTCTCCTCTCTTCCTCTCTTCTTGAGATATCACTATCTCAGCATTTGTCGGAACAGATTTTAGATTCAATGTCTCCTTCTCATCAACAAACTCTAAAGCTTTTCCATATTCTAGCGGTGTACCTGCAAACACACACAACTTTTTAGTTTTCAAATCACAAGAATTTTCAGTCTTGGCTGCTTTCTCAAGCACTTCTTCTTGAACAGGTCTGCACATGGAACCTTTAATTTCCACCCTTGCCTCAAGAACTCTGGGTTCTCCTTCCTTTGTGGAGTCTGTCATTCCTTTAAATTTTCCAGACTCAAGAACACAAGCCCTTCCATCATCTGGACTTGTCCAATAACTTAGGAAATCCTCAATGATATCCTCCTCTTCAGAAAGACAAGCTTCTTGCTGCCTCAAGTATTCATCATGTCCTACAAGATCTCTTGCAGATCTCCACTCTTCATCTGTGCTCTATTCTGCCTCACAAGCAGAAATTCCTTCTTTCAACTCTGCTGCTCTGAGTTCTCCTCTCAATACGACAATCTTCTTTTGCCTCAACCTCAACTATAGTGGTTGTCAATCTATCCTCTTTTTCAAGAGCCAACCAAATCTTTGGCTTTCTTCTATCCTTCTCTTCAATTCGTTAAACTGTTCTCTTATCTCAGCTACCTCTTTCCAATATTCTGCATCGGTGAGTCTCTTCCTCATGCCAACTGCTTTGGCATCTTTCGTCATTCTTCTGTTGTGGCCTCTTTCAGAACCTCTGCAATCTCTGCAGTCTTTGGTATGGCTCTCAGTAGCCATTTTCTTCTCTAGGAGTTCTTCACTCACAAGCTGCACTAAGCCTCTGCAATAGCAAGCTCTCTTGCTGCAACTCACCTCACCAATCCTTTCCTCTGGATCTGACTTTTGGCAAGTACTGGTCCCCTTTCTATTGGAACCTTCTAGGCTTCACTCTACAACTTTATCAAGAACACCTCTTTTCTTCTGTCATCCAACCTCTGTTGGGAATCTTCCAGGTTCTACCACACTTTTCTTCTTCACTCAGAGTCCCTTGTTTGAATCTTCTACCACTACTCTCAAAGTTGTGGTCTGCTTTCGCTGAGATGTCTTCAATTGTCTGCACTCTAACTTCTGCAAACAATCCTTTAACCAGAGTTAAACACTACTCACCTTCTCTGAAGAAAACTGTAATTGTCCTCTTTATTCAGTCTTTAGCTGAATACCAGGCTCACTGCCTTCACTATCAAGCTCTGTCTGTACCTTCGGCGACTACAATTCTGCAAACACCAAATACACATTAGATTTAAAATTATTTACCTGCAAGATTTCTGCATGATCTTGTCTTCCCATCCTTTCTGCAAATCCTATTCACTTTGCTTCTGTGTATCCTTGCCTATCAGATTTCAAAATCTGATCTTCCTTCTCCAAATCGGTAGTCTTCAAAATACTGGCCCTCTAATTTGACTTGGTAATTCTTCCATCACCTTCACTGTATCCATGTAGGCTGCAATTTCATCAGTTCCACAAGTCGGGTTTCTTTGCATTCACCAAACTTGGACTTTCTAGAAAGAGCTACTCCAGCTTTGATACCACTTGGTGTCGGGTAAAACCCACAGTCCCAGGTTCTCTCAAAGCTGTGTGTACAATTTCATTCCAATTTTCATTGCCCAACCAATTCCCAATCCGGGCAATCTCATAACATTCTTTTATTCTGAGTTGGCAAACTAAATAATTGAATCTGAGAGCATTAATATCTCAAATCTTAGAGATTTGAGATATTAATTCCAAGTCCCTTATGTTATACACTTACTCTCCGCTATCCAGAATTTCAGTGATATGGATTTCTTTCTAGTGCATGTAAATATGCATTCACCAAGTTTGTGCTGAATACAAATGCCAATATGGCAGACTTAAAATTATACGTGGAAGCTTTTATTCTGTTCTGAGCTTTAAGGCCCAGCCATATGCTCTTAAAACATCACATAAATCTTCTAATTGAATATTCACATATTACCTCTTCTTCTTCAACCGCTCCAAGAACGGAAAGTCCCCAACTGCCTCCCAACTGCCTTCTTGCTTTCACCATTTATGTAATGGATATCCTTTTGACCCTAAGATATGATGGTCACGACCCTTAACAAGTCGACTAATGGATATTCAAATCCACACCCCCAATATTAAAACCTTAACCTTAAAAACAATTGGATTTGTTGATCAAACATTTCGGCAATTGACATACGACACATACCTCGACGGATCCGAGGGTTCAAAATGTGCTGCACTCCATCCTATAATCGGACGGCGTAGATGGATATCGCGAGGGGTTAAAGATCAAACGTTAGCGTGTGATGTAAACAGTTTTGGAAACCCGCCTCATGCCACGCGTCCTCCAACGAATGTGATTGCGCTGATTTCATAAAAACCCCTTACTGCTTTTAGACCACGTGAAAACCATAAGTTGATTTTAGAATTCACCTTCACTGTTCATTCTCAACTCGTGGTTCCGCCTCCGGTTCACAGTTCCGTCCTTTCGTGGGTACACCTTCCAACTTTGACACTATTCCCCTTGACTGCATCTCAGCGATTGGACTGTTCTTAAGGCAGTTCCTCCACTCGAACTATTGCTTGGTTCAACATTGTGTATTGGATCGGTTCAACCACTCCATTATTCATTCCGTTGACTCACAGTTCGCTGTACGTGATCTGGGATCAAAAAAATTCAACTCCCACGCATAACTGTATGGTGGCATTACCATAGAGTCAGATTCTCTCAAATATTGCTTCCTCTGACTTGATAGCCAGGAATCAATTCAACCACGCTATGGATAAAACCAATCGCGTTCGATTCCATCGAACAGAGACTTAACATATATCCAGAGAGCTTAATTCGACCCAACAACGTTTAATTGCAGAATTAACATGCATAGAGACCAGATGCTGGGGTGTTACTTGTGTTATTCATTTAAATAACCAACCTCATCAAATTCTCCATCGAATTCTCCACACCAGTTACGCGCATTCAAAAATCAATAACTTCCTCAAATCCATACAAAGATATCATGACTCGGGGATTATTAACATGCATATAAATAAAACAACCATATAATTCTCTTAAACAGAAGTTAGTTCTCGTCCCCTCTCGATTCTACCCATCACCACAGAGGTTACACATACATCATCCAAAAATTTGAAACATATGGGACTCAACATCAATCCTTTATGTATAATTATGAAATCAATTACAAGCCATCTTGCTTCAGGCTAGATCTTCGATTACAGTGGCCTTCCCCTTTTCCTACTCTGTGCTATTCCTCAACAGAACTCCTATTTTCCCATAGGCTTACAGTTATATGCATAAAATGAATCGGTTCGGTTCCTCAACTGCTCAAGGAAACTCTAAAGACTCCAGATTTTCTAATTTTAGACAAAATCCCCTAAATCAACTAAACTAACTCTTTACCTTCCTAACTTATCAAATTCTCCTCTCATGTTCTCAAACTACAGAGAACATTTACAATTCCTTACGTTTTATTCAAAATCACTAATAATTACATGAGAAATTAAAAGCATAAGACCTCCTATGTCTACTTAGGTACAAAGTATTGGATTGTGCCTAATGCCCCTGCATCAGAATGCATCAAACTAAGTGTGGGGGATATGTTGGAACCCTCTTTTGTCATCACTTTTTCACTCTCATTGCTACTTTTAGCCCTACTTTTGTCACCAATAAGCTCCTCTTTACCATCTTTTGTCCCCATTTTGGCTTAAACCATGCTAATTCCTTAACTTGAGGTAATGCATTACAAAGAGTATTATTTCAAGTATTTTGTGATTGAAATTAGGTGATTAAGTTGTATAATTGTTTTGTTAACTAATCTTTATGGGTTATAGTTGTGAAGAATGCATCAACGAGACCTATTCAGCCAAGGAGAAGCATAAATTTGGCACTAAAGACATGATTTAGAGGTTCTGTACTTAAATTCCAAGCCAAGAACTGTACTTAAGAAGCTTGAAACCACCTAGTAGCCTTTCAATGCTCTAGGTGGTCAACGCTCCTACTTTATTGCCATCAATGAGATGTTCAAACTCAAGGATCAATGATCCTTATGCACACTAGCTTCCAAATATTTACCAAAGCAGTATCATCTTATCCATGTAGCCACGAATGGAGTATTGTTGAACATAAAGCTAAAGATTGAATATTGTGATCATAACTAATAAATCGAGTTAGTATAGGAATCCTTTGGATTTTATCTGCATACTATTTTGTAATATGAAGGCTGTCTATAAAGATCACGTTGGAAGAAGATTAGAAAGTCACGAAGTTTATCAGTCTTTGAGCTATTTATTTTCTAAGTCAAGTTGTAAAACTCTATTTTTACTTCAAGACCGTTCTACCATGATCTGGAGCATGTGTTGATCGAAGCTGTGGAGTGAAGAATTGATACATGTTTGAATTAGTTTGCTGAGCATCCCTTTACTCTAGTAAGTTCATATCCTAGGTGTGGCAAGGTGTTGGTGAGGTAAATCCCTTCTGTGGACAGAGGTGATCCCATTATCCCTAAAGTGGGTCTAGCCACAAACAAGACAAGCTATAATATTGATTCCTAGTTAATGAATGGATGGGGATTCGATAGATGACTTACTGGAAATCCTATGATGTTGTTGTCATCGAAAACAGTGGCTCACTCCTCGCTCCTAGTTTGACAGATCACGATCCGAACGCTTTCACGCTCAGACACCTGCACACACACAAGAAACCACAACGATATACAACATACTAATTCACATTCGTAACTATCAGTCAGTTGAAGAGGACTAAATCAATTTCATTACATAAACAACATAACACAACGATGGAACCAACACCATAGTCGAGTATATTAATAAATGGAAGGAAGAGTAAAACCAAGCTTCGAAGTTTCGATCTCCTCTAGCAGGATTCAAGCAGAGCACGTCTCACAAAGGCTCGTCGAGAATTTGGATGGGACTCTCTCTACGGAATTCTCCTTGGTTCTACCTTCTCAATAGCAATTACTCAGTTATAGTATTCTTCTTCCAAGTTCAGCTCCTTGGCTATCTGTTCAACTAGCTTTCATAAAGGGAGAAGGCCTATTTATATAGAGGGAGAGGGAGAGGTTAGGATCCATATAATCATGGAAGGGAGTCCTATCTTCAAGGAGTGGTCCATGGGAGGTAAAAACCACTACCTAAAGAGAGAGATCCCTGGCTCATCAACTTAACCACTTTCAGTGACTCATCCCTGAGGTAGTTAGAAGGAAACTTCCACCTCTAATTTTTTAAAAACATTCCTAAAATAGCTAGCACGGGCACTACACTAAGACGGAGCGACAGGTGGCACGGGCTCTAGTGAAAATCTTCCACATCGGTGCAAGGGATGAACTGGCCATCCACGCCAAGGCCAAAACATAGGTTTTGTGTGCATTTCTGAGAAAATGTCCAACAGGAGAAATGATGTCCTTATGCAGAAGGATGCAAAGAAGGTGTTTGCAAAGTATGACACTGTTCACAAGTCATGAGAAAGATCCTCCAATATGCGGGACGAGGGATTGCAGGGATGGTGACAAAATGTTGTGTAACACAAGGTTCCACCACAGACTGGGAAGTTTTTTTCATTGTAGGTAGATTTTTCTTAAGCTATGTGATTCCTATTAGTTTGATTTTATATTTTCCTTTTAATTATTAGTTAATCATTTTCATAATTGAAATTTTTTGCTAAAGAGTTTGGTTTGAATGCTTTCTTGTGTGTGCACATCCTTGATTGAGTGTTTTTATAAAGTTTATTGTTGATCCGTATTCGCTGAAGTCTTCAAATTTAATTGCAAAAGATCATTGTAGATTAAATCCATGAAAATTCATGAATGTGTATTCCATCATGATGGTATAATCCATATGCTGAAATGATTGAACCGGCATCCATGTTAGTGTGAATTCCCTGCTCTCTGTTGAACGCCATTAACAGTGAATCGATTCAACAAAACGTAGAGTTGTGTGTGTGTTGATAGTCCAATTAAAATTAAAATTTATTCTAGCTGAGTGATAGAATTTTCCAAACCTCTGCATTGAAATAAGAGACCAGCACACTTCGAATAATATGCATATTCGATTTCCTTATAACCACAGGTGGAATTCGGCCAAGGTATGGATAATAGTTTGATCGGAATATTGTTTGCCGTTGAAACATTTTTGGAAGTTACAAGGGAACAGTGAGAACGTTGAGTGACAATGGCGTTACTTTGATTTTAAACTACTTTCAAAATCCCCAAGAGGATTTTCATATATGTCTCATTAATTATAGCATTATGATTTAAATATTGTTTGGTTTCGGGAGTGTTTTTTAGAAGTTTGTAATACAGTGAGTACAATTTCGAGTAATAGTAGAGTGAAGAGTAAAACCTCACCTTCAGAGTGTTGAGATGCATAAGAGCTAGGTCTGATAATTGTGTGCAAGTTCAATTTCAGTAAGGGTGTGTTAGTATTTCTAGTTTTAAGTTGAGTAAAGGTAGTTTTTATTAAAAGTTAAACGTTGGTAGCTTACTTTATAGAAGTAGATATATAGTGCAGTGTGTGTTAGGGTTTTCTGATTGCTACTTTTAGATTGATGTTGCCTTAGCAGTGTGAGTCATTTTTATTAAAGAAACAAAGTTCTAGTCTATTCAAATTCCAATCAAATAGATTGCCCGAGCTTAGGAGCGAAAAGCTAATTTATGTTTAATACAAATTGAGCAGCAATGTAGTCTTTCATTACATTCCTCTGTGTGATCCAATAACGTTTCATAATTCTGTCTTTGCTTTCATTTTTTAAAACAGAGCTAGGATTTGGTTGAGTTTGACTACACCAAGATTCGGTGTTGGAAATAGATTAAATATTTCTTGATTGTTAAAATATTTGGATGGTGTGCGCAATTAGTTAAATCTTAGAGATCAAAGTTTATTAATTTCATTTGACTGAGTGTGTGAGGTAGAGTATTTCGATCATTTCTTAGTAGCAACATATTGTTGAATAGTGAAAGAAGCATTGAAGTTAGTGTGAAGTTTCTATCATTCTAGGGTTTAATTCCAAGTGCATTTTTAATGATTGAATGCAAGATTTATTTCAAGGTTTCTTAGCCTTAATTTTAAGATTGAGTTGTGATTACAAAAGAGATTAGGTACTTCAGCTCCTTCAGAGTATAGGTTGTAAAAGAAAGAAGATTAGGGTTTTGGGTTTCATATGCAATTCTGAATTACTTAGTTGATGTGTGAAGTTTACTTAATTAGGGATTTTCTTTCACAGTTGGTTGAAGTAGAACCTGTAGTAAAGAATTAGGTTTTCATTCAAGTACAAATTTCCGTTAAAGAGAAGAATAGGGTAAGTTAATAAATATTCCAAGTTTTAAAATTGAATTTGATTATTGATTCTACTAGTGTTAGTGAGATGGCTTGATTTCCTTTCCAGAAGTTGTTTATTCACAAGCATTCATGTGTTTTATTACTTCGCTGATAATTATAAGGAAATATTAAAACTATGACTTAAAAACTAAATCAATAAAGTGCAGTACAACTTGTGTTTACGATCTCGGATTGACATTTAAGTATTGGAGGATTAATCTAGCAATTAAATCTCCCAACACTACTAATCTACAATTTTCCTCTATAATAAAATTTGAACCGACACAACTCATCTCTTGTAAAGCTAGGCTCTAATATCATGTGTAACACCCCCATCCACTTGTTGGGTCACATTAATACACTTGTTACCCCTGAAACCTGATTATTTGAAAAAATTCTCTTTAACTGTTTGAATGATATGAATAACTGGTTGTGTTCTATAATGTAATGATCTCTCGCACATGAATTATAATCATATAATTACATCATTAGTTTGATATGCATATGAAATAAACACGTGTAAATAATTTTAATTGCAATATAATTCAAATGAATAATAAAATAACACTTAGTAAAAGTTACTAGTTGGTTCGAGACCTCATATGTTCCTCCCAACTATATACCACACTGCTCATTTTCTCTTGGTAGTGGGTCACCCTCGGTTTGGGGCTTCAATTCCATAGTGAAATGACTTATCCAAGCTAATTATATATCGGTACCATGCATAACAAAGTCATATTACCAAACCTAATAGCTTTTGACTCACCGACTCACATCCCCCATTAGCCTCGTAACCTAAGTAGTGCACCCACAATCCCTATAGATGTGCCACTACCTCCAGGGTGTCCAAATCACCGATCCAATAATGTTTTGGAGCCTTATGGTTTCCAATAGTTCCTACTACCTCATGGTTCTATAGGTACCTCTTTTTCCTCACAACCATGAACATATCCTTGATCTAAAGCTCAAGTTTTAGCTAAAAATTGAAATTTCTCGAAATTGCTTCAAGCCTGAACGACTGAATAGAGTTCGTCACCAGGATTCTGGTGCAACTTGTTTCATCAAAATCTGAGTTCGTATGGATGAGTTATCATTTGATGTTTATTTTCCAAAACAAGTAAAAAAATGAGCAGAATAGGTACAATGCTGATGTGGCAGGTACAATCAACAGTTGCAGGTATATCCTCCAGAAACAACCAATGATACTATGCCAAGTGGCACCACCTAATTCACCGATGATGACTAGGAAGTGAAATTTTTTATTCCTAAGTCGAAGCTTAATGTTATTTAAGTTGGCATTTCATTATATGGTGGCCAATGGGGAAGGGACACGTGGCATGCCATGTAACCCCCCCCGTAAAAGCTAAGGTCGAATTGGTGTCATAGAAATGTTTTGGACAATGGTAATTATTATTGCATATATATATATAGTTTCAACCCACCTTCACGGTGAATCTAACCAAACTTGGAGGTCCAACTAACTAAAATGGTGAGGATCCAAACCTTGTAGCATTGATAAGAATGACGGAGGAGTCTTTGAATTCGGCAGAGAAAAATTATTGTGGTGGAGCGGGGTTCAAACCCTTGACCTTACGCCTGCCATCCGCGTGCCTTACCAACTCTCCTCCAAGGTGTTTCTTAACCTGTATGATCGCCGATTTCATTTAAAGTTGCTATGTTCAATGGTTGGGGATTGGAGGGGGCCAGTCCCCTCCCCATTTGGCCGCAAACAAAGAACCGGGTGCCAAATACATTCTGGCGGAATTTCTTAAATGCAGTTAACCCACGTTAATCCGCCATTAATCACATTAAAACCAAACTTATCAATAAACATGCTTATCCACCCTAAACATGCTTAGCATTAATTAATCCCGAAATTAAAGTTGGCAGATTTTCTGGAGGCGTGCCAATTTTGACGGGAATTCCAAAATTAGAATGTTAACTAGCAGTTCCTCCAGTTTTGGAGGAGAAATTGGGACAAAAATAGTTTTGGTCATAACTCACTCAATTTTCGACCATGAGCTCAGTAAAAGTCATTCCTGGCTAATTTTCATGCTAGGAACTCAATGGAGTGGGTTGTAGAGGAAGAAAAGGTGATCTACATGTTTTTTAATACATTTGAAGATTTTTGAATGCTAGGGCCAACAGGTGTTGAGGTCATTTCCATAGCATCCAGAGTCCAAATACAACAAACACAATAGTTTTTGGGATATTATGATGTTATAAACTCATTGGAATAGGTTCCAAGAGGTTCTGAAGCTTGTAATAAAAAATTGAGGACACTTGAAGCTAATACAAAGGTCACACTATGAATCTGGACCAAGGAGATGTAGCCTAGGAGGGGTGAACTCCTTTATCAAAATTCTTTGTATTAAGCTCTATTATATGTACTTGATGTTTTTACTATTTCTTATGTTTTTTAATTTAAAATTATGCTTTTTAAGCTTATGAAAAAATCATAATTTCACTAAGTACACTATTTTCCAAACACATGCTCTTAAACAAACTCATGGAGGATAAGTAAAGCAATGCAAATAAATGTTTAAATCTGAAATGAAACTAGCACAAAATTAATTAACAAGTAATTTTATATCAAGTTGGTATCAAAGCACAAGGTTGCTAGCATTTTTTACTTGAAGAGTTTTTAATAGTGCAAAATTACTGATGCTTACAAGATTGAGATTGTAGAGAGGAGAAGGGAAGCTACTAATAGCTATTCTAGAAGTTAGGAAAAGAAGAAAGAAGGTTGAGATAGCAACATCCTTACCCAAAGGACCACTCAAGACAACACTTGAAGCATAAGAGGAATTAATTGCAACTGAAGTGGTTGAAGAGATACAACTTGTAGAGATAGAGCTTGAATCAACAGCCAAAATGTCAGGCCATGAAGGAGCTCATGAACATTCTCAGGAAGAGGATGTCAAGAAGGAGTTCAAAGAAATTCAAAGGATGGTGAAACTTATGTATGAAGCTTTTATGAAAAAGGAAGCCGGATAAGGTTCAAAATACCCTCATAAAGAAGAAACTTTAAACAATAAAAAGGAGGAAGAGGGGAGCTCAAAAGCCAATGGTGGAAAACCACCTCCTTCTCCACCACCACCACCATCATAAACATCCTCATCCGCATCTTCAACTTCAAATTCCACTACAAAAACTCATACCCATACTCATTCCATGATCCCAAAAGGTAAGACTCTGTTACTCAAGTTGGACATCAAATTTGAACTTTGTACGTATAATGGAGAAGTTGATGCTAAAAAACTAGATAATTGGATTCGTCAATTAGAAGTTTACTGTAGAATTCAAAATATGAAAGAAGATGATATTAAAATCCAATTGGCTTCATTAAGGCTAGAATGAGCAACATTAGTTTGGTGGGAGGAAAAGACACGAGGAAATGCATATCCATGGTAATATTTCCATTACTTGGGTCAAATTCATTTCTTCCATTAAAAGGAAATTCTATCCATTAGCCTATATGCAGAAAGAAATAATGAGTTGGAAAAAATTAGACAATTAAAAGGTCAAAGTGTCCAAGAGTATACGCAAGATTTTAGGAAAAGGGCTTTACTACTTGGAGTAGACTTAAATTTACAAGACACACTCTTGAAGTATATAGGAGGTATACATTCCTACTTAAAACATACTATTCTCATGTTTAACCTAAATAACTTAGATGAAGTATGTGTGCAAGCCACACATCTTGAAGCAAGGGGTAAAAACATTTCTGAATAGGGTAGTAAGAAGAAGCAATTCAAGGGTAAGGGAAAATAGAAAGGAGGAAAAAGGAATGGAAAGAAGAATTCAAGTGTGAAGCAAGAAGGGGAGAAAGCAACATGAAAACATTGTTCCAAATAGGGGCATGATGAAGCTCACTGTAGGAAACTACATCCTGAACTAAGACCAAAGAAACCAAATAACAAAGGGAAACAAAAGACGACTGCCACCACACAAAAAGATCTTTGATCTAATTTGGGAGATGAAACCAAAATAGTTTCCATGGTTAACAAGGAAAGGAAGCATTTGCAAGTTCTAGTACTTAAAACAATCACAATAACACTTCAAATGAGGATACATGGATAGAATTATTCCATGTTAGAGTAATTTATAATCATACAAATATTGATGCCTTATTTGACACAGGGTCACAAGAAAACTTGATTTTAGAAGACTTAGTTAAAAAACTGAACCTTGAAACTGTACCTCATCATAAGCCATACCCTCTGGGTTGGATAGTTAACAATGCAAATTTACATGTGACAAGGAAATTTATTTTCAGATTTGCTATTACTGCAAAATTTATTGATGAAGTTGAGTTAGATATTGTACCACTTGATATTTCATGGAATATCTTGGGTAGTCCATATTTGTATGATAGGAAAGCGGTATTATACCGTCATGAGAACAAATATCGTTTGATCAAAGATGGAGTGGAGTATATTTTGAGAGCTCATCGCAAGAAACTGAATATCTCTTTATTTAATGTAGGGCAAATGAAGAGGCTAGTAAATGCAAGTAAAAATTTTGTGCTTCTTATGATCAAGAAAAAGGAAGATGTTAACTATGAATCTTTTGAAGGATTTGATGAAAAATTGAAATCTGATTTGTTTGATGTGGTGAGTTAGCATGGAGAGATGTTTCAAGAACCAAAGGGGTTGCCACCCAAGAGGGGAATTCAACATGAGATTTAGCTACAGCAGGATGTTACACTTTCAAATATTGGTATGTATTGCATGTCAATCATGGAAAGTTTGGAAATCAAGAAGCAAATCCAAGAGTTGCTGAACAAAGGTATCTTACGCCCATCTACTTCGTCATGTGGTTCTCCAATAGTTTTGGTTCCAAAGAAGGACGAGACTTGGTGCATGTGTATCGATTTCTGTGCACTGAACAAAATCATGGTAAAGAATCACTACCCACTTCCACACATTGATGATTTTATTGATCAATTAAAACATGCATATTATTTCACTAAGTTAGATTTGAGAAGTGGTTATCATCAAGTTTAGATAGTTGAAGAAGACATTGGGAAAACTTCTTTCAAGACTAGACAATGATTGTATGAGTGGTTAGTTATGCCATTTGGCTTAACAAATGCACCAGCTAATTTTATGAGAGTGATGAATGATGTACTTAGACCACTTCTAGATGACTTTGTCATTGTTTACTTAGATGACATACTCATATTCATCAAATCAAGAGAAGAACATGTCATGCATGTGAACAAGGTACTTGATGTTTTGAGAAAAGAGAAATTGTTTCTTAAGATGTCAAAGTGCAAGTTTGGTAAGACTTCATTGGTATATTTGGGACACATAGTTGGAGGAGGTGAATTGAAGATTGATCCTTCCAAAGTTGAGGTCATTTTGAATTGGCCCAAGCCCAATAGAGTTACCGAGGTAAGAAGCTTTTTAGGGGCCACATATTGCTAATTTTTCTTCCATTGCAACACCATTACATGCATTGACAAGAATAAAGAAATTCTTCCATTGGGGAGATTTGTAGCAGAAAGCATTTGATGCTTTAAGAAAAAAGATAAGTTCGACACTGGTACTAGCAATTCTAGATCTAAGACAGCCATTTGAGATCCAAATAGATGCAAGTGATTATGCTATGGGAGAAGTGCTCATGCAGCATGGTAAGCCTATCTCATTTAATTCTAAAAAATTTAATGGAGCTGTGTCTAAATATCCTACATATGATAAAGAGTTATATGCATTGGTACAAAGTTTAAATAAATGAAAGCATTACTTGATGGGAAAATAGACCATTATCCATACCGATCATCAGCCATTGCAGTACTTACAATCACAGTTAAAGTTGCAGCAATCAAGACATTTCAAGTGGATGGGTTTTCTACAACAATTTCACTTGGTTATCGGGTACAAGAGAGGAATCTACAATATGGTAGGTGATATTCTCTCTAGTCTTATTGTAAATTCAACTATTATTCTCAAGCACAATTCTATTATGCATTAAAGTTACATTGAACAATATGTGAATGATAGTGATTTCAATATGTGTATGAGAACTTGAGTAAGGGAAACCAAAGTGAAGAGTTAGATTATCATGTGCATAAAAATTTGTTGTATCACTTAGGCAAGTTATGTATACCATAGGGAGAAAGAAATAGTATCATAAGGGAGGCGCAGACATCCGATTGATTGCAGGACATTTTGGTGTAGGCAAGACTGTAGTGCATCTGCAAAGGTATTTTTATTGGCCACGCATGAATGAAAGTGTTTCTCGTTTTATTATAGGATGTTATTTATGTGCAACAAGTAAGCCTAGCGATAGGAATCTTGGTTTGTACGCACCACTTCCAGTTCCTTCTCATCCTTGGGAGAGCATCGCATGGATTTTGTAGGAGGCCTTCCTATGTCAAGGAAAGGTCATGATTATTAGTATGTTGAGGTAGATAGATTAAGAAAAATGTGCATTTTGATTGCATGTAAGAAAAATATTACATCTGAACAAACCACTATTATTTTCTTTCAAAATGTATGGATCCATTTTGGTCTTCCTACTTCTATTGTAAGTGATTGAGATTCTCGATTTGTTGGGAATTTTTGGTCAAAATTATGGGACATGATGGATACAAAGTTGAAGAAGAGTACAACATTTCATCCGCAAAAATATGGTCAAACAGAGGTGGTAAATATAACTGTTATTCATCTTCTAAGAGGCTATTGCAGCAAGCATCCCAAGTTTTGGAATGAATAGTTACACTACATACAACATGCATACAACTAGGCAAAACATTCTTCCACAAATACATCACCATTTGAGGCATGTTTTGGTTACTTGCCAAGATCGCCATTGGACTTTATCTTTGAGAAAGATGTTTCTATAGATGGACATAGTGACATAGATAAATCAAGAAAGTTCATTGAGCAAATTTAGTTGGTACATCACACAATGCAAGAGCAACTTGAGAAGAGTCAAAGCAACTACAAGGCAAGGCATGACAAACATCGGGTTGATCACAAATTCCAAGTTGGAGATGAAGTTTGGTTGTACATAAGAAAAGAAAGATTGAAAGGGGAAGGTAAAAAGTTCAAAATAATTCGTTATGGTCCATTTAAAATTCTAGAAAATATTGGTACAAATGCATTCAAGCTAGATTTTCCTCCTTATATGCAAATTTATTTTGTTGTTAATGTTGAGAATCTGAGATTGTTTGAACCTCCTTTGATTGATTATCAAGGAGAGCATGTTCAGCTACCATCAATAGATGATTTCATGCTAGAATATCTTGATGAACTTCAACAAGATCTCATACTTGACAGAAGAATCAGAACTTCAAGAAGAGGGAATGTTGAATACCTTAGAGTTGGACTCAAAGGTCAAAATCCTTCGAAGGAAAAATGTTTGGAGATTGGAAAAGTGAGGGAGATGTACCCTCACTTGCTGAACAATTGATAATATCTTTTGGGGTCCAAAAGGCTTATAGTGGGAAATAATGATCTAAAGCTCAAGTTTTAGCTAAAAATTGAAAGTGCTCAAAATTGCTTCAAACCTGAACAACCGGATAGAGTTCGTCACCAGGATTCTGGTGCAACTCGTTTCATCAAAATTTGAGTTCGTATGGCTGAGTAACCATCTGCTGTTCATTTTCTAAAACAGGCAAAAAATGTGCAAAACATGTATAGTGCTGATGTGGCAGGTATAGTCAGAAGTTGCAGTATATCCTCCAGAAACAACCAATGATACTATGCCAAGTGGCATCACGTAATTCACCGATGATGACTAGGAAGTGAATTTTTTTATTCTTAAGTCTAATTTGAATGTTATTTAAGTTGGAATTTCATTATATGGTGGCTAATGGGGAAGGGCCATGTGGCATGCCACGTACCCCCCCATGGCCGGTAGGTTGGGAGGTCGAATTGGTGTCATAACAATGTTTTGGACAATGGTATGGTGGTATATATATATATATAGTTTCAACCCACCTTCACGGTGGATCTAACCAAACTTGGAGGACCAACTAACTAAAACGGTGAGGGTCCAAACCTGGCAGCGTTGATAAGAATGGTAGAGGATTATTTAAATTCCGCAGAGAAAAATTATTGTGGTGGAGCGGGGGTCAAACCCCTGACCTCACGCCCGCCATCCGTGTGCCTTACCAACTCTCCTCCAAGGTGTTTCTTAACCTGTATGATCACTGCTTTCATTTAAAGTTTCTATGTTTGATGGTTGGGGGCTGGAGGTGGCCAGCCCCTCGGGCCAGTCCCCTCCCCATGTGGCCGCAAACAAAGAACCAAACACCAAATACATTTTGACGAAATTTCTTAAACACGATTAATTAACTTAAAACGTGGTTAACCCACATTAATCCACCATTAATCAAATTAAAACCACACTTATCACTAAACATGCTTATCTGCCCTAAACGCGCTTAGCGTTAATTAATTCTGGAATTAAAGTTGGCGGATTTTCTGGAGGCTGCCAATTTTGGCAGGAATTCCAAAATTAGAATGTTAACTGGCAGTTCCTCTAGTTTTGGAGGAGAAATTGGGGCAAAAACAATTTTGGTCATAACTCACTCAATTTTCGACCAAATTGAGCTCAGTAAAAGTCATTCCTGGCTAATTTGCATGCTAGGAACTCAATGGAGCAGGTTGCAGAGGAAGAAAATGTTATCTATAGGTGTTTTAGTACATTTGAGTATTTTTGAAGGCTAGGGCCAACAGGTGTTGAGGTCATTTCCAGAGCATCCAGAGTCCAAATACAACAAAAAAATAGTCATTTTTTGGAGATTATGATGTTATAAACTCATTTGAACAGGTTCCAAGAGGTTCTAAAGCTTATAACAACAATTTGAGCACACTTGAAGCTAATATAAAGGTCACACTATGAAGCTGGACCAAGGAGATGTAGCCCAGGAGGGGTAAACTCCTTTATCAAAATTCTCTATGTTAAGATCTATTATATGTAATTGATGTGTTCACTATTTCTTATGTTTTTTCATTTAAAATTATGCTTTTTAATCTTATGACAAACTCATAATTTCACTATGTACACTGTTTTCCAAACACATGCTCTTAAACAAACTCATGGAGGATAAGTAAAACAATGCAAGGAAATGTTTAAATCTGAAATGAAACTAGCACAAAATTAACTAGAAAGTAATTTCAGATCAATCCCACCTGTCATAAGGTCATCCCTTATTTCCTATCCAAGGTGTCCAATTATTTTCCATAGATAGATATTGTAGAATGTGTGTTCCATAACACCAACACTCTCACTTTTATGTGCATGTCACTCTTTGAACACATGACACTTGTAAAGTCACTTGATAAAATAATTAAAAACATGTGCACTTTAATAACTATTAACCCATACAAAGTCCCCTTTTTCAACATTCATGGAGTATAAGCCCCCATACTTTTTTCATTTGACTTGATTTATAACAAAAAATTATTTTATTAATGTGCATGTAATTTCATATTTATAAACTAGGCTCTTTGGCCCCCAAAACATATAAAAATATATGCACATAGGCACACCAACCCCAAAATTAATCCTTGGCTTACCATCTTAATTAATATGTATTGGCTTAGAGACTTAGGTTTCATATGTACATGTTTATTTACAATTCAAAATTCAAGGGAGAGTATTTCAAAATTCCATGCTTCAACCATCATTATTGAGGGTTTTTTTTCCACTCCCTCAATCAATAAATATAGATCCTTACAAAATTCCCTGTCTTTCCATCTATGATTTTCATATGGAAAAATTGGTTCCTTTCAACTTCTCCATATCACTCACTATAATTGTCTTCATACTGCTTAATAGACATAGCTTAAACCCATAAGAACAAAAACCTGCGACTTTGATACCATTCTTACTAATAAAAACATCACATGAAAAAATAAACTTAAAATAAAACATATTAAGTGATAAAATTTATCAACAATAGACCAATAGATTGTGTGCAAAACCCACAAATGGGAAAAATGTCCCACATCTAAACTATAGGAAGGTAGGGACTATTAACCATGTGATCTCATAGGAAAGACACCTAATTTTTCTTAAATCCATGTGCTATCTCCTCTTTCATTCCCTATTATATCTTATGAAGTTTTCTCTCCCAATGTGATGAATTAGAGTTTCCTCCCAACCCATTTCCCCAAGTAATGTAGATTTTAGATTTTGTTATCAACTAATATGAAAAGAATAAAATTCTCGTTTTTATGTTTGTGCAATAGCAACAACTAGAAGTATATGCACAAGATGTCAAATGCCAAATGAGATTCAGATGCATGCCTTATCGTGGGAAGACCACCTATATAAAGCATCACAAGGAACAATAATTTGTAAAGGGTAGATAGAGTGCCTTTGGAGCCCCTCATGGGTAACAACATTGTGTGGAGGGTGGATCTTGCATGCAACTACCAACTTGTAGTGTAGGGTGGTGGTAGTGGAGGTAGTGTGGTGGTAACTCATTAATCAACCATTGTTATTTGTCTATCCATTAGATAAGAAACACTCTAACTAGAGGATAATGGACTATTTATGGACTATTTATGGACTATAGGCTGGTATGTACTATGTATACATAAACTATGTAAATAATTAAGTTACCAAGTTAGAAAAAATACTTATATATGTAATATAAGTTATGCTTTTAATATATAATATGTTGAGCTATATTTAAGAAAGAAACTAAATAAAATTTCAATATTTCTATTTTTTTTAATTATATGTTTCTATTTTTTTATGTAAAAGTTTTCAAAACTAAAAACCATATCACTCAATGCAATGCAATGAGTCCTAAGTGGATTATTCAAAAATCATGACAGAATAGCCACTTAAAATTACCTCTCATAGAAATGTGAATAACTTACTTAACGTAATTAAATCCTAAAAATATAATGCACTTCCAAAACCCCTTCATACTTAAATATTTCTCTTTAAATAACTACTTAAAAACCATTTCAATAATATTAAGTAGCGCATTTACGATCCTCCTACTTTTACTATTTTTCAACCGTCCTTTAAATGAATAAATTTAGAAGCCCATCCATCCTAATTCCACACAATATCCGGGTAATGGCACAAAAATCCAAAGGGTTTTCCATGATTGAAGTGATTTAAATATTTAATAATTGACAGTGTGGGTACGTTTAACAACCGTTGCCGGCTCTGAAAACTGTATATAACAACCTTATCAACATTCCTTACAAAAATTTAAGAACAAGAGAGTTACGTGTAGTAGGTCCTGGTTGCCGGACCGAGTTCTATTTTTATATTATTCTTGAGTGTACGCTAATATTTGAATTTGGTCATTTCTAAATAATGCAAGAAACACAGAGAAGGATCAGAGATGCCATTGACAACGCGCTGCGGCACGGAGGTACAGAAAGGTACAGAGAATTGGTTCTCGATATTATGAGGTGCGTGGGAACCGTGGTAGGAAACCTAAATAATAATAATTTACAGAACTCAAACGAGGTGTCAAGCGTGATTGTTAATAATGGGCGTGGATCTTCATTTTATGATTCGGTTCTCCTTGGCCCAAGGATATTACAGAATTTAACAGAAAATGTTAGTTTACGCGATTTAGATGAGCGATGGCCAATAGAGGATTTACGCGACAGAATAACTATACACGATGATGAAGATGAGAATGAAGACTATCTCGCAACATTTAGATTGTCTGAAGATAACATTTTAATTCGATACATACTGGACTTTGGCCAGCCCAACAATGGAGTCCAGTATTCGACCCAAATTATATGGAATTCCAGATTCAGTTGG
The DNA here is from genome assembly GCA_034641835.2 of Pinus albicaulis. Taxonomy (NCBI): domain Eukaryota; kingdom Viridiplantae; phylum Streptophyta; class Pinopsida; order Pinales; family Pinaceae; genus Pinus; species Pinus albicaulis. The sequence goes on along the minus strand of CM076581.1, from coordinate 1,703,620,994 downwards.
CGTCAAATCAAGCAACATCTACAGGAGTATACATACAAATTCAATTTCAATGCTGAAATTTTGCTGAATAACTTTGGAGAGGGAGTTGTAAGTGGCCGTGCAATAGTGGATGCGTTGCCGGTAATTCGCGCAGAAGACATTGCAAGAGGTGAGGAAATGATGTGCGCAATTTGTTACGAGAAGTTTAAAAATGGGGAGACTGCAAAACAATTGAAATGCAACCATCTTTATCATTCACACTGCATTCTCTCATGGTTTAGTCAAAAAATCTCCTGTCCCACATGCAGACATGAATCACTTTCTCGACAAAGATGAGCTTCCAGGGTTCCTCGATTTATTCATTTTATTTCTTTCATAGATTTTATTCGTTTTACTTATTTGATAGATTATCTTGGTTCATTCTATCAAATATTGACATAGTTTTGCAGCTAAGTTTGACGGGCTTCATTTTTCGTAACTCCTTGGAAAGAAATGCCCAGCAGTCTTCTGTTTTATAAAATTTCCTCCCAGTTAACTATAAATAGAAATTATATTTGATGGGATTCACTCGTTTTCAGGTTAAGGATTCATGTACAAAACTACGTTGAAATGTTGTTGTATCGTTTATAGGTTTTATTCGGTTAAAAGTGAATTTGTTTGATGGAAAAAGTGAGATGTAAGATTATGCTGATATTTATATTTTAATATTTTAGAATGTTTATGTTGTTTAAAGGTTTTAAATTGTATTTTTATATTGAGTTTTTATACAATCCAGCCATTTTCTCATATTTGTTTTTGACAAGGGGTTGTTATTATCATTAATGAAGAGTTGTGGGTGAGATTTAGATGTAGAAATAGTCAAATGATGTATTATAAATTGAGTTAATGTGATCAATTCAATGTGTTGAGATGTTATAGCTTTTTTGGTTATATTATTTTTATGTTATGCTTATGTTTGTGTTTACATTTTAATATAAAATCAAATAAATCAAATAGTTGTTATTAAGCTCATTACTAGTTTTTTATAGGGTTTTTGAATCATTGTGAATGGGTGTGTTGTTAAGACATTTCTTGCTATATATTATGGATACTTTGGTATATATGTTACCAATTTTGTTAAGACATTCCTTGCTATATTTCACGAATACTTTGGTATATATGTCACCAATTCAAATCCCCTCTGTGTGTGTTAACTTACAAAAAAAAACTTTATGGTTGAATTAATAAAAATGCAAAAATCAATATCAAATATGATTATGATAGAGAAAAGATTACCTTTGCACTAGTTAAGGTTGTCTCCCATGTCAAGTATTGGTGGTAGATTTGCTACAACCAAGGGGGCATGGAGAAATCTATAATATTTGTAGCCTTAGCCCACTTGGAGCTCTTTGAGGGATGCTATTAACGAACAATATTACCTTGTTGGAAGTTATGATGGCTAGTACACTGGTATAATATTGAATATGATAATGATAGAGAAAATATTACTTTTGCACTTGTAAAGGTTGTCTCCCATGGCAAGGATTTGTGGTAGAATTATTGCAATCAAAGGGGCATGGAGCAATCTATGATATTTGCAGATGTATCCACTAGGACCTGTTGTAGAGATGTTATTAAGGAACAATATTACCTTGTTGGAAGTTATCATGGGTAGTACAGGGGCTGTAATATTTGCAAATGTACCTACAAGGAGCTTTTTAGGGATGCTATTAAGGAACAATATTACTTTGTTGGAAGTTATGATGGCTAGTATAGGGGTATGGAGTAATATGTAATATTTTCATCTCTACCTACAAGGACTCTTTCAGGGATGCTATTAAAGAACAATATTACCTTGTTGGAAGTTATGATAGCTATTACATGAGATAGACCACATTTTGACATGAGAGGGGTCAAATTGTGTCAGTTCACAAATATATTTTGGTGTTTTTTGAACGACATTTGGTGCTCAAGCATGGAAATTGTGTGCAAAAATACATATAAATAGAATGTAGTTTCTAGACATCTTCTTACTAAGTGCCAACATACTAGTATGTTGTCAAAATCAAGAAGAAATTTAAATAGAAGATGCAAGATTTTGGATTTTTGAATTTATTAGAGTGACACCTGAAATTGCAAAACAATATATAGAGGTAGGATCAATCACCTTAGGACCATGCATATAAGTTGCAAACAAGTAAGGCTAATCGGAAGATAAATAAAGACATGGGAAAGTGGTACAAGTATCATAAGAGCTCTTAGCATAACATAGATGATTGTAGCTTAAGGCAGTGTTGGCTGCCCAACAACTCCTTGTACAAATTTTTAAAATGAAATGGACACCTTTTTGCTTATATTTAATTTTTATATTATATACTTCTCTTATTGATCTTGAACATTTATTTTTTCTTTCTCACTAGTTGTTAGATCCATTGATGGATTTATTGAGTTATGAAATAAGTTCTCTTACATTGCTTCCATGGTTTATTTTCATTATCTTTATGTTACATGTACAACATTATTTCTTAGTTGTAACACCATGATTTATATAATTCATATGGGTTATGGTTTTTTATTATTTCCCTAACACTTTTAAACTATGGATTAAAATATATGTGATCAAAACATATGGATTAATGGCTTGTTAAGTCCTTGTATTAATAGTATAACCCCTTATTATGTTAGTGTAGCCCCCCTTATTGTTATTATTGTACCCCTGTAACCCCCATATTGTTATTATTGTGCCCTTAAATTATTATTGTTAGGTCGGCTAGGATTACATTGTGGCCCCACTAGGAATACATTGTGGCCCCATGGACTCCTATATATAGAAAGGAGGTTTTGTAATTTGAATCATCCAAGAATTTTTCATTCATGTAATGTATTGGAGGTTTCCCCCTCGAAGTGGCTTATTTATAAGGCGTTGATATCTCTTTTCTTCTATTTTTGGAGCTGGTTACACAAATTTGGTATCAGAGGTTGGGATTCTAGGGTTTTGCTGCTCCAAACAGGTCATCGTGGCATTTTCGCTATAACGTTTTTTCTACGAAGTTTCAGAAGCTGAAATTTTTAGGGTGCGAAGCTGAAATCTTGAGGAATATTGTCTAAAAATGTCAGAGCTTGGTTTGCAATATTTTCAGAGATATCATCTGTGGAAGTTAGGTCTTTTTTCAAGCTCCTAAATAGGTCATCATGGCATTTTGGCTATAAATTATTTTCTACGAAGGCTCAGAATCTGAAATTTGTATGGTGCGAAGCTGAAATCCTGAGGAAATTTGTCAAAAAATTTCAGAGCTTGGTTCGCAATATTTTTGGAGATATGATCTGTGGAAGGTAGTGATTTTTCAGGCTCCTGAATTGCATCTCAAAGAGGTGGTTGTGGTAAAAGTTCAATAACTCTCTCTCTGGGCATCGGATTGGAGTGTCGTAAAAAGTGGTCGCAATTACACAGATTGTAGTTTCTTCACTATCAATTTCAGAGACAAAGGACGAAACAATGATACGTGGCAAGTCGTACAATTTCGCTCTACTGAACCAATCCATAATTAGGTCATTGTGGGAGATTGGACACAACTTTGTCTTGGAGAATCCAAATTAGATCAGACCCGTGGCATTTGAAAGAAGCTTCAGAGGGCTACTACAGGGCTGAATTTCAGCTATTTAAGATTTTCAATTACAGAGATAATTCAATTTCAATATCGAGCTCCTCAAAGAAAGTAAAAGGTATCAGTATTGGGTTCTAAAATTCCCCCTAAAAAGAATTCAATGCCCATTACGCCCTCAGAATACTCTACTATGACTCATGAAGATTAAGAAGTGCAACATGATATATAAAAAATACAAGAGCAAGTGCACCAAATTTCACTCTCGCAAAGAGCAACAAAATATGAAATGGAAGTTTGAAGAAAGGTGTGGAAGCTAAGATGGATGGTTTGAAGAAGGGCATTGAAGCTAATATGGATGGTTTGAAGAAAGGCGTGGAAGCTAAGATGGATGCAGTATGGAGGGTCGGTATGGAATCTAAGATGGATGACAGAAGCAGATCGATGAGAAAATGGAAAACATGAAGAATGATCTAAAAGCAAGACATGGAAGGTTTGACAAAGTTTATACAAGAAAGGTTTCCTAATGGTGAAAAGACAGTAGAAGAACCTCATGAGGAGAACAAAATAAATGTTAATTGTGATTTCATAAACTCTAATGTTGGCGGGAAGAACCACCATATTCCAAAGATGGATATGAGGAAGTTTGATGGAAAGGATCCTGTAACATGGATACTACAGATGGAGCAATATTTTGATCTCATTAACGTACAAAACACACAAAAGGTACGCATTGCAACTTTACATTTAAAACAAAATACATTTGTATGGTATCAATGGCTTTGCTCCCGTAAAAAAATTGTCACTTGGTCAATTTTTACGAAGGAAATGATAGCACATTATGAGGATACAAAGAGCAACACCTTCTTTAGCCAATTGATAAATCTCAAACAAAAGGGTTTAGTGGGGCAGGACATTGAGGACTTCCAAAAATTGAATATAAGGGTAACTGATATTCCAGAGGAACACATGATTGATCTCTTCATAGGTACTCTAAAGGATAACATCCAACATGAAGTTCGTGTTTTGGAACCCGATTCATTGGAGAAGGCATTCAGGTTGGCAAGAAAAGTTGAATGTAAAATTATGGCGACAAGGAAGCCTACCACTCAATTCTATAAAGAAGGAAGTGTTTCTATGCCTAGATTTCCACAACCTACAAGGTTGACACCACAAAAATTGGAAGAAAAAAGAGCAAAAGGGCTTTGCTACAGTTGTGATAGCAAATACACTAAAGGTCATAAGTGTGCTGAAAAGAAATTATTTTACATAGATTGTGAAGAAGAAGAAGAAAATGAAAAAGAGGAGGATATACACCAGGAACCAGCCATAGAAGAGGAAGAAATGAATCCAACCATATCATGTAATGCACTGGCCGGAATTACCACTCCTCAAACTCTCAAGATAGTAGGACATATCAAGAAGAAAAGGGTAATAGTGTTGATTGATTCAGGTAGCACCCATAATTTTATTCATTGTAAGGTAGCCAAGGAATTAAATTGTTTCCTATACCCAGCACCAGAATGTCAAGTGATGGTTGCAAATGGAGGAACTATAAATTGCTCGAGAAAATGCCATAATATCAAGCTAACCATGGGGGAATATGTATTGACTAGTCCAATGCTTTCCATTCCTATGGGAGGTGCTGATGTTGTACTAGGAGCACAATGGTTACAATCTTTGGGGACGGTAGCTTTTAATTTTCAAGAACTTTTCTTGAAATTTTTTTCAGAAGGAAAGGAAGTCGAATTACGGGGTATTGAAGGGAAGCCAGGAAGGATAACAAGCTCTAATGTCATGACAAAGCTTCTAAATAAAGAACAACGAGGCGTAATTGCACAATTATGCTCACTAGAAGTTCCGACATCAAAATCATCTATTTCTGCAGATCTCCAACAAGTCTTGGACAATCATTCCAAGGTGTTTGAATCTCCCAAAGGACTCCCACCTATTCGTGATCATGATCATGCTATTCATTTGATTCCAGGAAGTGTTCCTCCAAACATCAGGCCTTATAGATATCCTTACTTCCAAAAGAGCGAAATTGAACGTATGATTGCAGAAATGTTAGAGGCAGGTATAATTCAACCTAGTCAAAGTTCTTTCTCTGCTCTCGTAGTATTGGTACACAAGAAGGATGGATCATGGCGAATGTGTCCGGATTATAGGGAGCTCAATAAGCTCACCATTAAAGATAAATTTCCCATTCCTGTGATTGATGAATTATTGGATGAATTACATGGAGCAATTTATTTTATCAAGTTGGATCTTCGTTCAGGATATCATCAAATTAGAATGAAGACCGAAGATATTCCAAAAACAACATTTCGAACTCATGAGGGTCATTATGAATTTTTGGTCATGCCTTTTGGCCTTACCAATGCACCTTCTACATTTCAAGGGTTGATGAATTCCATTTTCAAACCCTTCCTTAGAAAATTTGTGCCAGTATTTTTTGATGATATACTAATCTACAGCAGGTCTTGGAAGGATCATGTTGAACATGTTGACAGGGTGCTCAAACTATTGCAGGAGAAACAATTACATGCAAAAACATCCAAATGTTTCTTTGGAGTACAAGAGGTGGAATATCTGGGTCATATTGTGTCTCACGAGGGTGTTAAAGTAGACCCTAACAAAATTAAAGCCATTAAGGAATGGAAAGTCCCCACAACCATAAAGCAGTTGCGAGGATTTCTCGGGTTAACAGGGTATTATCTCAAGTTTGTTAAGAATTATGGAAGAATAGCAGCACCTCTAACAACATTATTGAAGAAAGATGCATTTTCATGGACTCCTGAAGCAACTAAGGCCTTTGAACATCTTAAAGAGGCAATGTGCCTAGCACTTGTCTTAGCTACGCCAGACTTCACAAAAACCTTTATTGTGGAATGTGATGCCTCAGGAAATGGAATTGGTGCAGTTTTAATGCAGGAAGGAAGACCCATTGCTTTTGAAAGTCGTCCAATCAAAGGAAAGTATTTACAGAAACCTATTTATGAGAAGGAAATGTTAGCACTACTACATGCACTAAAGAAATGGCGAACTTACCTAATGGGAAGACACTTCAAGGTAAAAACTGATCATGATAGTCTTAAACACTTTTGGAACAAAGACTATCTTCAGAAGAGCAGCAAAAATGGGTCACAAAGATGTTGGGTTATGACTTTGAAATAATCTACAAAAAAGGAAAGCTTAATGTTGTTGCGGATGCACTCTCAAGAAAGAATGAAGAGGTGGAAGCATTGCTTTGTGCCATTTCTATTATCCAACCAGATTGGATAACCGAAGCAAGAGATGAATGGAAGAAGCACAAAGATGTATGGACACTCATTCAAAAGTTGCAGCAAGATCCTAGTACATCTGATACATTTAGTTGGAAAAATGATTCCTTATGGTACAAAGATCGCTTATATCTTTGCAAGAATTCCCAAATAAAACAAAAGATTCTTCTGAAGTTGCACACTTCTCCTTTAGGAGGACACTCAGGATTTTTAAAAACTTACCAGAGGGTGAAGAAAGAATTTTTTTGGGATGGCCTTAAATCTGATATTCAAAAGTTTGTGGCAGAATGTTTGGTTTGCCAGCAGAATAAAGTGGAGATAATTAAGACCCCGGGACTTCTACAACCTTTATCCATTCCAAGTCAACGTTGGGAGGAGATTTCAATGGATTTTATCATAGGTTTACCAAAGTCCGAAGGCAAGAATGTCATCATGGTGGTAGTTGATAGACTTACCAAGTATGCACACTTTTGTGCATTATCTCATCCATTTAAAGCAAGTACAGTTGCTACTACATTTGTGGATAGAATTCAAAAGCTACATGGAATCCCAAGGGTTATTGTGAGCGACAGAGATCCCATTTTACGGGAAATTTTTGGACGGAGTTATTTTCTTGTTTGGGTACTCAATTAGCTCATAGCTCATCTTATCATCCTCAATCTGATGGTCAAACTGAGATAGTAAATAAATGTTTGGAAGGATATCTTCGTTGTTTTCTATCTGATAAAAAAACACAATGGGTCAAGTGGTTACCTCTCGCCGAATGGTGGTATAACACTTCCTTCCATACTGCAGCAAAAATGACCCCATTTATGGCACTTTATGGATATCATCCACCATCCATCACATCATATTTAAGAGAAAATTCGAAGGTTCAAGCAGTGGAAGATCACATCGAGCATCAGCAAGAAGTTTTCCAACTCTTAAAGGATAACCTGAATTTGGCACAAAATCGAATGAAACAACAGGCAGATCAACATCGTAGCGAGAGAAGTTTTGATGTAGGAGATTGGGTATTTTTACGGCGACAACCATATAAACAAATGTCCCTCAAGCAAGCTAAGAAGGATAATAAATTATCGCCAAAGTAATATGGTCCTTACAAGGTGTTGCAAAATATTGGTACTATGGCATACAAATTGGAGCTTCCTGCTTCTTTGCGAGTACATCTAGTTTTCCATGTTTCATGCTTAAAGAAGGTTATAGGTGAAAATATTCCAGTTCAAACAATATTTCCAGAACTTGATGAGGAAGGAAAAATCATATTGGAACCGGAAGCAGTCACGGAAACAAGAACTCGACAACTACGGAATCGATCAATTTCAGAGTATCTCATCAAGTGGAAGAACTTACCCACTGAAGATTCTACATGGGAGGATGAGAATTTTATACAGAAGCACCCGAAGCTACTCAAGTGTTGAGGACAACACTTTTTTGAAGGAGATGGGCATGTTAGGTCCCTATATCACTAGTATAGCCCCTTATTATTGTTAGTGTAAACCCCTTATTGTTATTATTGTACCCTTGTAACCCCCATTTTGTTATTATTGTGCCCTTAAATTATTATTGTTAGGTCGGCTAGGATTACATTGTGGCCCACTAGGATTACATTATGGCCCCATGGACTCCTATATATAGAAAGGAGGTTTTGTAAATGGTATCATCCAAGAATTGTTCATTTATGTAATGTATTGGAGGTTGCCCCCTCGAAGTGGCTTATTTCTAAGGCATTCATATCTCTTTTCTTCTATTTTTGGAGCTGGTTACACAACATGGCTCATATAATTAGATTACGAGTTTATTTCATTTAAAGGCAATGAAAATTGTATGCTTGAATACAATAATGTCTAATCATGTTTCAAAAAGAGAATTCAATATATGATAAAGATGGTGATTAATTGTTTGATAGGTCTCTATGGTTATGTGTCTAATGATTGTATTAGTGGCTCATTCTGTGTTAAAAATGTGGATTAGTGTTACTATGGACAATTTTTAAGTTTGATTTGTTGATTATGTTTTAGAACCCCTTGAATCTATATGCCACAATTGTGTTACCCATTCGAAACCTTGCACTAATTGCTTCATAGAGGTCTTTGGTCTAACATTAACTGGAATTTATTTTTTCAAAATCCTAACCATTTTCTATGCCCTTTTCATTATCATTCATTATTGAAAGGCTGGTAGAAACCCTTCCCATCCTCCTGTGAATGATTTGAGCACATTTCAATGTCTAGTTGTAAGTGTTGAACCCATTAGAGGTGAAACATTAAAGGTTTACCAGGAACACTTGGCTTTATTTAAGCAGGTGGGTTGGGGGAAATTTATATAGTCTTTCTGAGGGCACAATGTTGAAGTGGTGAAGGGGGAATTTTAAGTATTAAATGAATGATTATTCTTTAATAAAAAATTAGAACAACTCGTTTATTAATTAACCTAGGCCAAGATATAATAACAGATTATATTTTTGTATTTTATTTTTATGATTTTTAATGTAAAATCAATTAAATCCAATTGAAATTCCTTCAGTTCGTTTAGGAAAAAATGATTATAGACTTGTTCTTTTTTGTTGTTCTTTAATTTACAATTACATTAAAAGTTATATTTATTTATTCAAAAATTATTATTTTGTATAAAGTTTAAATTTGTACATTTTAGTCCATTACCCCAACTAATGTTTCTCTTTTGGTGGTTTTGCCTCTATATATTTGTACATTACCATGAATCTCTAACCAATTTAAATATTCACGTAGGATACCTAGAAGGAGGAATTTAATGGTTTCTTTCTCCAAAGAGAAAGGAATATCTCGCTAACAAAGCCTTAAAACCCATCCAGAAAAACCATACCAATTTTTTTGGATTTTTAAAGAACCGCAGTCCATGATGTCTCCTCATGTTGACGAGTGGTCATTTCTACCCATCAACAGACAACTATTGATAGCCAAATTGAAAGACTTAGAGTCAAATGTGGTTATATAATTTGAATCAAACCTAGATCGAGGGAAGTAGGTCACTAATGAAAAACAAAATGCCACCGCTACTATCACCAAGGTCTAAAAAAGTGATCCTGAATAAATAGAAGAAGGAGAGTGTTGGGTGTCAGAATTGCAATTCAATTTTTCAACACTTAATTGTTAAACTACGGCTATGTGAGCTTCAAGGCGTAGCACAAGTATTGACGAATATTTGGGGTTTACTCTATAAGCCTTCTATTTCTGCAATTAAACCAATCAGATCCTAAAAGAAAAATTTTGAAGAAATAATTCGAATCCTTTTCCTACACTTGTGAACACAATGACACCACACAGCTCTAGAAACTGGACTCTCAATTAGAAAATAGCGATCAAAGAATTTGTTGGAAAAACAATTAAAAATAAATGAACTTAGAATTCATGCCACTCAATCAAGTCAAAACAAATCAATTGCAAAGCTCAAAATATTCTTAAATTAAATCTATTCCTGTACTTCAATTCCTGTACTAGGAAAACATAGCAAATTTGTTTGTATATTATAGTGTAATGTTCCCAAATTTTAGCGTCAAGCTAAAAGGAACATTATAGTTGACATTCTCACTAGGTAGATGAATAAAATGGGTAGGGAGGCCCATTAACCTCTTTAGAAGGGAAAATAACATTTCTCATGTGAAAAGGGGAAGAATAAGCAGCGGGATTGAGCACCTACAGGTGTGAACAGGATTGGATCATGTTGACTCAGTCATATTTGACCAAGTCCACATGCACTGTCTAGATACATTGTATCTCCATGATGGACTGCGTAGTTTTAATGGAGGAAAACTTGCATGAGCTAGGTAGCACATATGGATGGGACCCATTATGGAGAGGAGCACTCTCTATATATGGAGAGGAGGGTAGCCATTGTTATTCATGCTTTGATTATTATTATCTTGGGTTGCTTCCTCTTGCTATTTAGTAGGGTTGCAGTGTTGTTTAGCACAAGGGTGTTCCTGATCGGGAATCCCTACCTCATCCTCAGGGAAGGAGAGGTTCTTTGGGCTACATTTCCTCATTCCGGAATTTTGGCCAAGCTACCTCCTTCAGCTATAGTGTGGTTTCTGTTTAGAGCTAGGTTGTGTTGCAGGGTGCAACAAAGGAGGATCTCTTAGAGTCATTTCTGGGCTTTTTTTTCAATGGAGAGCTTGTCTATCCATTGGAGGATAATCAAGAAGGACTCTGAGGCATATTTTCATATCTTTGACATCATGCCAACCATCTACCATCCCTCACAATGCATTTTTAGTTCAGATCTACGTTATTTTCAGAGGCATTTGCTGGGAGGGTTCATTGAGCTCATCAGGAAGGTTTATTTATGAGTAGAGGGATCAACCTTCTATTTAGAAATACCATTGGAGGAGGACATTAGTATTTCAGATCTATCATAGCCTCATTCTATATCAGATCCAGTTTGCAGTGGCACATTAACCCTAGGGTTATTTGTTACATTGTATGATTTTTGGTATTTCTAGCAATCCTTTTCGGGTTGGCTAGAAATCTTGTATTGGAGCCCATATCTTCATTGCTGGGCATTTATTTTGTTTCCTTCATCCATATTTCATGTATGTACATCTACAGTAGTAGCTACACTAATATAGATTGTGCAGTCACTGCTCTCTGGCATTCTATATAGTTGCAGCATCTCATGTATCTATTGTTTTGATCATTGGAGACTTGTTCTCATGGCTTGAGTGGCATGTCCCTCATGATATTTTTTAATTTGTTGCTGATCCATTAATAAGATGATGGATGAATATTTTTCTCTCAGGACATGATCATATTTGCTGTGTTTACAATATTGTGTTCATGTATTTCCGTAGCTCCAACTTTGGAATATCTTAAGATATTCTCATCGTTGTAGATTTTCCCTATTTTGGGATACTACAGTGGTATCAGAGCATAATATTGGCTTAGCCTGTGCATCCAAGACATTATGCCATTAGGAGGAGAATATTCTCACAGAAAAGAGAATTTGTGCAGAAGAAACAAAGGCATGACTCCATTATTTGGAGGAATGAAGGAAGAGAAGATTTCCCTGCTTCTTTTCCAAGCTATGGAGAATATCAAAGAAGGTCTCAAGGAGATGAAAGGCGAGGAGTATAGAATATTTCTAAGAGGGTTTGAAGCAAGCCCTAGCTATTCACATATTGGGTATGAGAATTCAGCCATACATGTAGATCCACAACGCAGTCTACTGCCCACATTTACTGCAAGAAGGATGGAGGAAGGAGATACACCAAGGGAGGAGACCTTGAGTGACTATCTTCGAGAGTATGAATCTCAATCATGGAGATTAAAGGAGAACTTGGACTTCCAAGGGTTTTGCAAACTCAAGGAGGTACGATCTAGCAGCCACAAAAGAAGCAAGAGAGGTAGAATCTTCCTATCTCACTTTGATGGATCAACAGAGTGCACAACCAAAGCTTGTGTAGAAGAGCTAGATTCCTATTTTCAGCTACACCAAGTTTTAGAGAAGGAGGCCATCAGCGTAGCAGTGTTGCACCGCAAAGGTATGGCCCATGATTGGTGGTTTGATAATTCTACTTCATTTTGTCATGCAAATGTAAAAAATTATGTTGGGTTCACTAAGGAATTGGTGAGAGGATTTAATGTAAAACATTGTGAACCATCATTTCTTAAAAACAAAAACTCAAACACTTTGCATGAGTTGAAGAGACCTATTAAACCAACTCCACTCCATATTTTTAAGGGGGATAAAAACATGCATGATATTTTTCCAAGGCAAATATCCCCACTTCTTGAAGAGCCCTCTTCTATTTGTGAAGACATGGAGTTTCCTCCTTCAATAGATGACCAAGATCAAGTGTCTCTCATTGAGGATGAGGCATTCTCATATATGGAAGAAGAGGAGAAGGATCAGCATCAAGGGACGATGAGAATTCACCCTTATCTATTTCAGGAGGTTTCTGCACAAAGGGAGGGGACTAAACTGCGCAGTGAAGAGAGGGACAACTCAGTCCACTCATATATACAATCCACTTTAGATTTTGATGTCTCACTACATGGAGGCATTCCACCGAGGAGGCCACCAGATCTAGAGTTGATGAGAGACATCTTGTCTTTGGGTTCACCACTCTTGGATTTTGGAGAGGTGAAGAGTTTGGAGAGAGACTTTCGCATGGGGGATGTCAGAGTAGCCGACAACAACATAAGGAGAGCTTCACATACCAGATCACCAATGCTGTCTCTTAGGAGGATTGATCCATATTGGAGGTCTCAACTCTTAGTAGAGTACTGCAAGGATCTTGGTGCATGCATGATTTTGGATGACCCAGATCGAGATGATGATTATATAATGGATGATGTGGTCATCTATTCTCATGGAAGGATCTTCTTGACTAGAGCTTCTAAGCTGAAGGAGAAGTTTCTTCATGCAGCACATGAGGACTTCCTTTCCAGGCATTATGATGCATATTTTTCATTGGCAGAGGAGTTCACTTGGGAGGGAATCCAGCATGACATATTTTAGCATATGGAGAGATGCATAGCCCAGATGGTGATAGAGGAGAGGTCACAACCACTTCCCTACTCTTTGGAGGTGAGGGAAAATTTCCAGTTGAGCCATTTCAACTCAAGGTCTCAAGTACATAGCAGAGAATGTACAATTTCACTTTATATTTTGTACCTCTTTTTTTTGTATGAGCAGCATGTTGTAAAAAGGAGGATTATCCCTTCTTACATATTAGATGATGATGTACTTAGAGCCACTTGTGGCATTATGATTGGATATTTTGTTGGTGGTTTTTGGGGGAAGCCACATGATTTTTGGTGTGCACCTTTGACACCACATTGTACTATCATGTTTTTATCTTATAGAATGATTGTGGTAGCAAACAAGTGGCTGGGAAAGCACTTGATTTTTTTTTTTGAGGCAGGCATGGGATGCACTGCACAGGTTCCATGTGAGGAACTTTGATCCACTTTCCGGTTGTCATATGACAACTTGTTTCCAATTGTCTTTTCTTCCATGTATTGCTGACATTTTAATGTTGACGAGAAGCTTTGATTGGAGAGTGGGCTATGAGTTGGAGATGCCCATTGGGAGTATGACCCTCCCTACTTTACATGTTGTATGTTGTAGGAGGAGCAGTGGGCAAGCCATTATTGCCACATCACATCTCTTGTCTTCTTGTGGGAGAAGCCATTTGAAGAACTCGAGTTCTTGTAAGAGGCACTTTATGGCTGAATTTTTTGATGGGGTAGCTTGGGCCATTTTTGGAGGCCATGAAATTTCAGCCCAATATTAGCAACCCCCCTATACTTACCACAAATGGAGAGAGAAACTAATTGGATGGGAAAATATAAACTCTCCATTCAGCCCCAACACATTGCATAAAACCGGGGTTGAGGATTTCTTTGATTGGCTACCTAGGATGGCTCATTTCATTTGGATGATAGCGTGGGTGAGGGAGTCACTTATTGGGAATCATATTCCCCATGTTGATCATCACTCCTACCTTGTGGAGGCCATAGGACAGTAAGAAGGTTTCCACTTACACCTTCCACCTTTTCATGATGAGAGCCATTTGGTTATGCATCTTTGGGAGGAGACATTGGAGGGAAAATTTGTTGCAGACTATCTTGAGTAGTGGTGGGGACTATTGATGAGGAGGCCACAAGAGGAGAAGGGGAGGAATTTTTCTCTCCCGATACAGTTGCTTGAGGACAAGCAACATTTTGGAGGGGAGGACTGTAATGTTCCCAAAATTTAGCCTCAAGCTAAAAGGAACATTATAGTTGACATTCTCACTAGGTAGATGAATAAAATGGGTAGGGAGGCCCATTAACCTCTTTAGAAGGGAAAATAACATTTATTATGTGAAAAGGGGAAGAATAAGCAGTTGGATTGAGCACCTATAGGTGTGAATAGGATTGGATCATGTTGATTCAGTCATATTTGACCAAGTCCACATGCATTATCTAGATACATTGTATCTCCATGATGGAATGCGCAGTTTTAACGGAGGACAACTTGCATGAGCTAGGTAGAACATATGGATGGGACCCATTGTGGAGAGGAGAAATTGCTATAAATGGAGAGGATGGAAGCCATTTTTATTCATGCTTTGATTATTATTTTCTTGGGTCTACTTAGACTTTGCTTCCTCTTGCTGTTTAGCAGGGTTGAAGTGTTATTTAGCACAAGGGTGTTCCTGATTGGGAATCCCTACCTCATCCTCAGGGAAGGAGAGGTTATTTGGGCTAAATTTAATCATTCTGAAATTTTGGCCAAGCTACCTCCTTCAGCTACAACGCATTTTCTCTTTAGAACTGGGTTGTGTTGCAGGGTGCAACAAAGGAGGATCTGTTAGAGTCATTTCCGAGCTTGTTTTTCAGTGGAGAGCCTGTCTATCCATTGGAGGATCAACAAGAAGGAATCCCGGGCATATTTTCATATCTTTGGCATCAGGCCAACCATCTACCATCCCTCACAATGTAGTTTCAGTCTAGATCTGCATTATTTTCAGAGGCAATTGTTGGGAGGGTTCATTGAGCTCATCAAGAAGGTCTATTTCTGAGTAGAGGGATCAAAATTCTAATTAGAAATACCATTGGAGGAGGACATCAGTATTTTAGATCTGAAATAGCCTCATTCTATATCAGATCCAGTTTTTAGTGGCACATTAACCCCAGGGTTATTTGTCACATTGTGTGATTTTCGGTGTTTCTAGCAATCCTTTCTAGGTTGGCTAGAAATCTTGTATTAGAGCCCATATCTTCATTACTGGGCATTTCTTTTGTTTCCTTCAGCCATATTTCATGTATGTACATCTACAGCAGTAGCTACACTAATATAGACTACGCAGTCATTGCTCTCTGACATTCTATATAGTTGCAGTATCTCATGTATCTATTGTTTTTATCATTGGAGACTTGTTCTTATGGCTTGAGTGGCATGTCCCTCATGATATTTTGTACTTTTTTGCTGATCCATTAATAAGATGATGGCTAAATATTGTTCTCTCTCATGACATGATAATATTTTTTGTGTTTACAATATTGTGTTCATGTATTGCCAAAGCTCAAAATTTTACAATATGCTCCAAGACCTTCCTCACAGATCTTGCAAAGAAAGGGAAGCTCCCTCCTTTGAAAGATAAGCTTAGAAGTGGTGTTGTGATCTCCCCACTGCAACACCCTGCAACACAGTGTTTCCTGCTATAAGAATAATGCTGTATCTGGAGGAGGATGTTTGGCTTCAAGCTTGGATGTGGGAAAATGAAGAACAATGCTCCTCCAAGGGACCTCTCAAGGAAGGAGAAAGAATACCTAATCAGGAATGACTTATGCTAAACAACACTGCATACTCAACTCAACAGCTGAAGAATGCTCAATAGTATAAGTAGACCAAAATAAATAATCCATAAGAACCTTTTTCCTCCATTATGATAGGGAATATTATTCTTAAGTATAAAAGAGTCTTTGAGCTCCGATACCATTGTAATATCCCCAAATGGGAATATTCAGCAAAGCCTGCTGGAATAACGCTCTCTTCACAAATTGGTGCACTGAAATGAGTTTGAAACTCCTGGATCCCTTAGATCAGTGGATCTAATGTATAAATCCAAAAGGAGAGAAAAAAAAAATCAAACTAGGTGTGGTAAACAGATCTCCCACCACCTAGTCTAGCTGAAAAACCCTCAAAGAGAAGGGCTGCAGCTATGTGCAACAAACTGCTTCAGAAATAATGTAGTTTTAAGAGCATGAGAAAGAGACCAATAATAAGGATCAAATTTTATATAAACAGCAGAAAATCAGATCCATAATGATTCCCTTAAAATATACAACAGAATGTATAAGACAAAAGAGAAGAGACTCCTCAGAAAAGAGGGTTGCAACACATGTATTGACTGCAAAATAGCTTAACAACATTTTTATAAGAGCTGCCCCAGCTGTATGTTACACTCTAGATCTAGAGCAGATCGGTGTACAAAAGATCAGATCCATTTCAGATATGTACACTAGAAAGGCTCCTTTACAAGATCCCCTTGGGGTTTTGATCAAATCATGCAATACAGAGAGTAGATCTGAGATTAAAGTAGCAAATCTGCAATATTATTCAGAAATTTCTGAAGATGTTTTACATTAGGAACATATTAGATCTGTACAGAACATGGATCAGCAAGCTAATCCATGGATCACCAAAGTGAAAGGCAAAGCCCAGCACCAGAGATCTCTTCTAAAAAATTGGGTCAAAAAACCCTGCAATTCCCTCTCTAAAAATAACGCAGTCACTAAGGGATATTGCGCTGTAGGCGCAAGAAAATGTATTAGCCAAGTGCCAAGATCTGCAATATGCTCCAAAGGCTTCCCAACTGATCACCCAAAGGAAAGGAAGCTCCCTCCTCTGAAAGATAAGCTCAGGAAGTGGTGTTGAGGAACCTCCACTGTAACACCCTGCAACACAACTCAGCTCTAAACAGAAATTGTGCTGTAGCTAAAGGAGGATGCATGGCCTGAAGCCTGAGAGTGGAGAAATGAAGCACAAGCTCCTTGAAGAGGCCTCCCTTGGAAGGATGAGGAATTCCTAAACAGAAAATCCTGGTGCTAAGCAGCACTACAACTCTCCTAAACAACAGGAGAATGCACAAAGTATGAAAAAACAATGAAATAAATAATCTAAATCATGAATAACAATGGCTGCCTTGCCCTCCTTTTAAACAAGTGAAATCCCTCTCTCCATGGGTCCCACTTATTAGGGTTTCCCTCACCAAATAACCCTCTTCCCATTCATACTGTGCTGTCTCTCAAAGTGTTCTCCACCTCCTATCCCAGCGCTATTGACTTGGTCAAACTTGACCTTGTCTCCATGCAAATGTCCTCTTTCACACATAAGGGTGTAAAATCCAGCTCTTATGACTATCCCCTTTTACATTATGAGGGAATTTATTCAATTTTTTAATATGCACGGGCTTCCTCACCCATTTATTTAGTTGGTAGGTCATAAAAACAAAATTTAATATTCCATTTAGCTGTGCGCTAAAGTGGGAATATTACAGTCCTCCCCTCCCAAATTTTGCTTGTCCTCAAGCAACTGCAAAGATAAAATTGAGGGGCCTTCTTGAGGCATGAGGTCTGATATGAATTGGGATCTACCATCTCCATATGAAGCTACCATCCCCAAGCAATCATCCATACAAAATGAGTTACCTCCCAACATGGCAACTCCTGAAAATCCTCTTCCACCTTTGGCTCCTGCAGTGTAGGTGGATTGAAAATCTGATCTTGGTAGAAAAAATAGCCTACCCCACATTGTCCTCCTCTCCACTTAGGATAAGTGCAGAGTATATGCTAATCTTGGGCTGCAACAATATTTCCCTCAAGTGGCAAGATGAAGACTAGACCTCCAAGGATCTCTCCTCCAACGTTATGAAGCATGCTGGCCCAAATCACGTCATATGTGATGAGTTGGAAGCCACCATCATATGGAATCCAATCAATCCCATGGATCACCTCATAAAAGAACAAATGTTTAGCTATGGTGGTCATACTACCTCTCATGCTCCCATTAGAACATGCAATGCAAACAATGTGGGAAATATCTCCCCCAAGGGACACATCCAACCAATGTGCCATTCCCCCAATCATTCTCCCAATAAAAACAAGAACAAAAACAACATAAGGAACCATAATGAGAACCATATTTTCTGCCATATGTAGCAAGGGAGAAGGATAATGGTCCCTCAAATGTAACCAACACAATTTGACCCTCAAATGCAAAAGAGAGTGACAAAAAGTGTGGTCTCTCAACCACTTTCTTGCTGTCCCAATCTCCTCATATGTTTGGAGAAAGTGAATGATGTATGGTACAAAGTGAGCATGTTCTCCATAATACATCTCCTCCCCAAGTCCTCCCAAGGAGTGGTCAATTCTCATGGCCTCAAGTATACTATGAGGTCTAAAAGGAAAAATGTTCCTTCCTTGAGAAATATCCTGCACGTATATGGTTAAGGGATGCATATATACATTATACAAATCCTTATGCAAACAAACAATACCCTCACCATATACTTTGCTCATACAAATGGAGTGGCTTATAGATGAGTCTCCTCTCATCCTCAAAGAGAAAATAAGTGGCTGTGCTAACTACATCTCTACATGATCCATGCATCTCCTCAAATGATGATACATTTCCTCCTCAAAGCCTTCCCAAAAATACCGCTCCATGATGGTGTGGTATGTCCTCATAGAATAAGTGTGGTTTAAAAGGAAATATCCATGAGCTGCTTGTAGAAATTTCTCCTTGAGCTTGGAAGCTTCAGATAAGAGGATCCTACCATGGTAGTAGATGACCCCATCTATGACTGAATATCCCTCCTCATGCAACTGGTCATCCAATATCATGCAAGTGAAAAGATCCTTGGAATACTCCACCAACAACTGGGAGTTCCAATATGGATCTGCCCTCCATAGTGACAACGCTGATGATCTCTCATGAAGAACATCTGTCATATGGTCATCCTCCTCTTTGACATCTCCCATGCCAAATATGAAAATTGGAAGGCTGCTATCCTTCCCCCGCTGCTTCTCCCACAGTGCAAAATCTTAAATGAGAGTGGGTAAAGATGATGTTGAGAGAATTCCTCTCTCCTCCTTGAGTCTACCCAAGACTCTCAGAGCTGTGAAATGACCTCCCAAGGTCTCCACTCCTCTGAAATCAATGAATGGTGCCTCAAAATGTGAAGCATCTCTCATCATCTGCTGATCTGGTGGTCTCCTTGGTGAAATGTCTCCATGCAATGAGACATCCTCATCAAGAGTGTTGGGTGCAGGAATTACACTTAACAAAACTCCTCAACACTTAATTTGTCAACCCGGGGGATTCGTAAACTTAGAGACAAAGCATAGGAAATGCCATAGATGGTATGAATTTCCATAATATAAATCCCTACTTTACTTAAAGGAAATATTGCAGAATCAAATTAAAAAGAGAAAAGAAAGCAAATTGAATCATAAAAAATAATCTAAGACTGGAACAAGAAAGAAATGCATTTGCAAAAGGGAATTAAAGATAAAAGGAAATCACTCCAGCTGATTATTGTTTAATTAATGAGTGTCTATTTTTGTTTAGCAGAGATACTTAGTAGTCTCATCAGATGAGCCCTTAAACCTGCTCCTTTAGAGATTTCCTTCTTGCACTAATATGTCCTGCACTTTCGCAGTCTGCTTGCACTAGTGCAAGAACAAAGAGCTATGCAGAAGGTATAGATAGTGTATTTACTAAAGGCTTTTTTGCTTCATTCAAGGGCTTGAACTTTTCCAGATTCAAAGCACCCAAATCCCGTGGCAAGAAACTAGTTCTTGCACCAGATCAGAGCTTCCTGCACTTAGCATTTAATTCTTAAAATGAATGTTTAATTATTGCAAGTGCTATTATACTGTTAAATCAAATTGCACACATAAAAATGAATGTTTCTGGTCTTAACAGAATGTAGAAATAAAGAAACAATCAATATATATATATATATATATATATATATATATATCCTATCATAAGAATTTAATGAAGAATGAGGGTTGCGGGAAATAGGCTAAGAAAGTTTGCTGCATCACACCAACATGCACTGGTGCAGGTTCATTTATCCTGCTTGGACTAGGCAGGGAAAACAATCAAATAGAATTGCAGAAAAAGAGATATCACACCAACGTGCACTGGTGCAGGTTCATTTATCCTGCTTGGACTAGGCAGGGAAACCAATCAAATAGAATTGTAGAAAAAGAGATATAGCGCCAACGTGAAATGGTGCAAGTTCATTTCTCCTACTTGGACCAGGCGGGAAAACCAATCAAATAGAATTGCAGAAAAAGAGATATCACACCAACAAGCACTGGTGCATGTTCATTTCTCCTGCTTGGACCAGGCAGGGAAAACCAGTCTGAAATCAAGTGCAGGAAAAGAAATTATAGGAAAAGGAAAGTTATCTACTTCACACAACGGATCCGCTTGCACTCAGACATGAATACATGTGCTTAATATTAAATCACACTTGACAATATAAACACAAATTACAAGAAAACAAGAAATGGGGTAAACGTGCTGGGTTGGTTGGGCCATAGCCAACCAGCACGTTTCCCTTCTAAATTGAAACGCTGCTCAGTACTTTAATCAATTCATCAACTCAATACAGAAACATAATTTTCGAAACATGAGGCGGAGTTCCTTTTATTAACTCACTGAGGCAAGTACATACATTAATGCATCGTCCAACCCAGATTTGGGCGATAACAAAATACAATGACCTGCTACCGCCTCTCGGCTATGTTTTTGTTCTCCTCTATATCAAAAAATCTTCTCTAATCCTATTTACATTATGCATTATATAGACCTTTGGCCAAAGGCCAAAATAGATCCTTTAACTAATTACATAACTAAACGTAGAATTTAGCTTTTATGATCTTCGAAATTAGACAGTTAATAGAACTGGCCGTGGCTAATATCCAGCTTTCGACCTTCACGGATTTGGTCTCGGTTGCCTTTGGATTACTCTGCTGTCATGGCTGAAGCGGCACAAGATGAGGCATTGATCGAGGAGATTTTGATATGCTACAGAGATTTGCTGTGCTGGCAATGGTGCAAGATCCAATCCTGCACTAGGATCAGCAGTCACGGTAAGTGCTCTAACTACCAAATAAACATAGGAGATATCGATAATTTACAAAGAATGATTAAAAGTAAGAAATCATGTAATAAATAATTAATAAATTCTAAGTTAAATTAAAAATATGAAAAATAAAGTTTATACGAAATATGTCCCCATACTTGGACTAGTGCAGGATGAGGGTGCATAAAAAGGGGTAAAACATAGGTAAATGGTTATGATTTGGGAAGGGGAAAATGGTAAAAAAGAGAGAAAATTAGGGGGCTAACATCCTCCCATCCCTAAGCTGTTGTGTGTCCTCACACAACTCTTTATCTTTGCAAAAAACCTTCAAAACTTTGATCATTCCAGCTCAATCCTATTTTGTCATACTGAAATCAGCTTGCAATGTTTTAGAATTCTTCTTCCTGATGTTTTTTAACTTCTTTGTCACCTTTTTAAGTCACTTGAAACATTGCGCAGCACAGTACTTCCAAACTCTAACTTCTCCTTTCTTTTTCTGGATCTCTGCAGTTAATTCTTCTCTACTCTGTTCTTTATCCTCCTGTGCTTTAGTTATGAGTTGCTCTGAGTTCTGCACTTGAACCTCCGGTTCAGCTATCCGAGCAGCAGGAGTTACCAAATATTTTGTTTCGATAGGAGCTATGTATTCTTCAGGGACCTCAGTATCCCTCATGGTTTCAACAAAATATTCTTCCTTTTCTTCTTCTTCTTCTTCTTCTTCCTGTTCTTTCTCTTCTTGCACTGGTGTAGGAGGGGATTCGACGCCCTGTGGTTCTTCGCCTATGCTAGATTCCTCATTATTTTTCCGGGATTTTTAAATAAAATCGGCCAACAGAGTGTCATCTTCGACCTCTACAAACTTTTCTGTGTCCACGAGGACTGATAGGTTGCCTTCCTCGGGTGTATGTGCGTGCACCGGTGGTGTAGAAGGAGTCTCTTCTTTTGATTTTCCAGATTGTTTCCTTTTTTCACTAGTGCACAAAGGACTCCCCTGTTCATTCTTACTGGGACCCTTGCTTGTACTGGTAGGGTCCTCTGTCTCCTTTCCAGCAGCTTTCTTTTTATATAGCTTTTTTAATAGCGCCTCCTAGGTCATGCCTTTAATTTCTAATTGTTTCTGGACCAAGATTTTTATCAGACCATGGTGATATAATTTCTTGTCGGCCTGGTCTGCCCGTGCATCCCACACAACTTTGGCCATTTTTTCCAAACTCTTTAGCAAAAAATAAGGAAAATTGATTCGCCACTGGACGTGCCGACCGCCTTTGAAATGCTGCAACATCTTAAAATGATACACAAAAGTAAGAGAGTACCTTCCCTCATAGGTCACAAATTTCTGTAGGATGAAAAGGAGGTCCCGCCACTGTCCCAGCAGGGCACTGTGTGGAATTCCTTTCTTCCAATCTACCTTCATGTTCTTATCGATGACGAAATGCTGCCATCGATTCCTCTCTAATTTCTGATTTTTAAACGATTGCTCACTAGTGTTTTCCAAACCTATTGCTACTACTATAAATCCTTCCGTAACTTTAAATTTTAGAGGCCCAATTTGTACTCAGCCATTTTTGAAACTTTTGGAAAACTGTAGGGCCACTTCTTGGTCGTGCCTGTCAAAATTTTGAAAGAATTGAAGAAAAGCCGAGTCTCGTAATAGTGCAAGACTATTGCGAAACTCAACAGTCTGTTCTACCATACTAAGGGACGAAGGTTCACTTCGAACAAGCGGAATTGCTGCCTAACAGTTATGAACAGTTAAGATTTTACATGCAATCACTGGAAAAATTGGTTCTTATGGATAGGGATCCAATGGTCCACCATCCCTTTCATCTTATCACCCATTCATTCCACTGAAATAGCCGTGAATACGCTGCATCTTTGAGGTCATGTCAGATTGGTACTTGCGGAAGCGTTTTTAATGGTTGGATGAGGAATCATTATGAGTGAAGAGCATCTAGGATTATGGCAGAAAGGTTAATTATATCCAAGAAATGGTTAAACATTTCCGCACTCCTTCATAATTCAAAAAAAGAACTTTAGCATTCATTAAAAAAAATTGATCATGACTCTTAACTTAAAAACACTTTGTACTTTAAATAATTTTCTCCTAGTTAATATGATAGCACAAGTACTTCTCGACTAACTGAGAGACTTTCTCATAAACCTTCATGATGACCACTTTCCTATGACATATGCTATGAAAAGAATAAATTGTACTCTGTTTCCGACAGGGTGCATGCTTGCACCAGTCTGCTTGCACCGTTTAAACTATGCTATTCTGTTGGTACCATTTTGCTTGCACTTATTATATAGGACAATATGCTTGCACTAGTGCAAGCATAATATCTGAAAAAAAGAACAGGGAATTTTAAATAAAATATAGGCTGGACTTCCAACATGATTTCCTCAACTTATACTAGAAATTTGCTTCACCATTTCTTGATGTTTCAGAGCATATACTTTTTTCTCTTTGTACGCGAGATCCTGTAATTCATGAGGGAATAAAGAAGTGGGAAAAGGGAAATTTCAGAATGGGAAGGAATTCTGTTACAGGGATTCCAAGAATAGTACCACAAGAGGGGATAAACAAAAGTGGGATAGGGAAAAAATTTCAAGGGTAAAGTGGGGTTTTACGAAACAGACAGGGTAAATTCAGAAGAATATGGGAAGGTTAATAATTTGGGATTGAAGAAGAAACTGAGGGAATATTACAAAATGGGATATGAAGAAAGGCACAAAATTTTCTGGAAGGTCTGCCTGCACTGGTGCAAGAAAGATAAATGTAGCAAGAATTAAGCATTACTTGAATAAAAAATGTCCATGATAATTACCCCAATTGTATAAGAGTTGCTTTTACTTGGTGGCCGCTAGCATATCTAAAGATCAAGCAACATTCTCCTTTTATTAGAAATTTTTGATCTTTGTGCCAGCAATCTAGTTTTTAGGTTGATCCTTCTGCAATCATGTCAGTGAACTCATAATTACAAGAAAATATTTTTTCTTTACTTTTTATTTAGAAAATTTTATTTTTTATTTTTAAGAAAAAGAAGAATCATATTTTCAAAAAGTTGGTATTACCATTCATCACTACCGTCTCAAATTGCTGTGTAAAATATTTCCTGGCAAGTGGTTTAAAATACTTCTTTAATCTTTGTCCATTTACCAGGAATACTGAATTTTTCCCATCAATAATTTTATCTTCTACTGCTCCATTCTCGAACACTTGGATCACTTCATAAGGTCCCATCCAACGTGTATGGAATTTCCCTTTAAAAATTTTAAATCTAGAACCGTAAAGGAGCACCCAATCACCTGGTTGGAATTGCTTTTTATGAATAGATTTGTCATGCCACCTTTTGCGTTGTTGTTGAATGAGTATGTTTTGCTGAATGGCATCCCTACGAAATTCATCTAACTCATTTAATTGGAGAAGGTGTTGTTGTTGTGCCTCAGAGAGATCTAGTCCTAACTGTACTTCAATTCTGAAAGTTTTGATTTGGAATTCAATTGGTAACAGAACTTGTTTTCCATATACCAGCTCATATGGTGTATGTCCCATGCTATTCCTCCAAGTGGTTCTGTATGCCCACAGTGCTTCTGGTAATCTTTTAGCCCAGTCTTTCCGATGCATGTTTACTATCTTTGTAAGAATGGACTCAATCACTTTGTTTGTGGATTTCACTTGGCCATTTTCTTGCGGGTGATATGGTGTGGATTTCCTGTGCTGGATCTTGTATTGCTCCATCACACCCTGTACCAGATTAGAAATAAACTGCGAACCATTGTCAGAAACAATTTCTCTAGGCTCACCAAATCTAGTAAATATTTCAGTAAAAAGGAAATCAACAACAACTTTTTCTGTAGCAAAGGAAACAACTTTAGCTTCTACCCATTTTGTAACAAAATCTGTACAAACCAAAATATGCTTTTTACTTAATGACGTTGGATTTATTGGCCCTATAAAATCAATAGCCCATTTTTCAAATGGCTCAATCATAACTTGGGGGCATAAAGGAATTTCATTGGTTTGATTAGGCTGGCCCATTCGTTGACAACTATCACATCATCGGACATACCGTTTGGCATCCTTAAACAAGGAAGGCCAAAAGTAACCAGCACATAATACTTTATATGTAGCCGGCTTATCCACGAAGTGGCCTCCGCAAGGTTCATCATGAGAAAATTTCAATATGTCAAACACTTCCTCCTCTCTTACACATCTACGGATAATCAGATTTTGACCAGTGTAAAAGAGATCTCCTCAAATCTAGGAATATGCAGAACTTTTCTGAATAATATTCTGATTTTCATGAGCGGAAAAGTGAGGTGGTGTTTTCCTAGTAACCAAGTAATTAGCAATGTCAGCAAACCACGGAGAATCTGTTCACATAGAAAAAAGATGTTCATCTGGAAAATCATCATTAACAGGAGTTGCTTCACCATGATTATCTAATCTAGAAAGAAAATCTGCTACAACATTAGATTTCCCTGGTCTATCAACAATAGTAACATTAAATTCCTACAACAATAGCAACCACCTAGTCACTCTACTGCTAGTCAATGGTTTGTTCATCAAATATTTAATCGCAGAATGATCAGTATGTACAAATCTTCATATCCTGTTATATAGTGCATGAACTTATTAATTGCAAAAATTACAGCTAAAAACTCTTTCTCTGTAACTGTATAATTCAATTCAGCAGAAGACAAATTATTACTAATATAATAAATAGCATAGGATTTCTTATTTTCTTCTTGTCCTAAAGCTGTGCCAATAGCCAAATCTGAAGCATCAGAGGAAATTTGAAAAGGCAGGGACCAGTTAGGAAATCTCAAAACTGGTGCCTGTACCAAATTTTCCTTCAATGTTTTAAAAGACTGTTGGCAAGCTGTGGACCAAGAAAATTCACTATCCTTAGCTAGAAGTAGAAAAAGAGGGGCAACTATCTTAGAAAAATTTTCAATGAATCTTCTATAGTAGCCAGCATGTTCTAAAAAACCTCTTCTCTTTGAGTTTTGGGTGTAAGAAGATGTAGAATGATTTCAATCTTTGCTGGATCAACCTAGATACCTTTATCAGAAATCAAATGGCCAAGTACCACTCTCGCTTTGCACATTAATCTACATTTCTTGTCACTCAAAGCGAGATGGGCTTCCTGACAATGAATAAGTACTTTCTCCAGATTTTTGAGAGCTTCCTGAAAAGAATCACCAAACACAGAAAAGTCATCCATATAAATTTCCACAAACTCTAGATCAACAAAAATAGCCAGGACTGCCCTTTGAAAGGTAGCCAGAGCATTACATAAACCAAAGGGAAGTACTTTATAAGAAAAGGTACCCCATGGACATGTAAAAGTAGTTTTATCCTGATCTTTGGGTGCAATTTGTATCTAGTTATAACCACTAAAGCCATCCGAAAAGGAAAAATATTTCTTTCCTGCAAGGGTATCAAGCACCTGGTCAATGAAAGGGAGAGGGAAGTAATATTTTAGAGAGGCTTTGTTTAATTCTTGATAATCAATACAAATACGCCACCTTCCATCTTTCTTAGGGACTAGCACTAATGGAGAGACCCACTGACTGTCATAAATAGGATAGATAAAACCGACATCCAAGAGTTTCTGTACTTCTTCCTTCACAATATCTCTTAGAGTTGGATTCATTCGCCTTTGGGGTTGTTATACAGGTTGGGTTCCTTCCTGAATATAGATATGATGTGTACAAGTTTCAGGACGGATACCCTTCATATCTTCATAGCCCCAAGAAAAGGCACTAAGATGGTTTTGCAACAAATTCACAAGCTGATCCTACTGAGATGAGCCCAAATCTGAACTAATATGCAAGGATTTACCAGGGCTAATCTCAACAAGAGTGGTATCAGGCTTAGGAGTACTCAAGGGAGTGGTCAAATGCAACGGTACAGAAGAATGATAATCATGATTATCTTGAAATTCTAGGCTGAAAATCTGGCTCAATGGCTGAAAATTAGGCATAGTGTCTAGATTATTCAGGAAATCTTGAATCTCATCTTCTTGTGAAGACCTAGTATAATGATGGATAAGGGAAATGGGTTGATTCTCCTCATCACTTCTTTGATCCAACCATAAAGTATCTCGAAGGTCATGAATAGATTTGGCGAGGCGGTATAAGGTAACTTTCTTCCTAGAATCTCCATGCAAAATATACATATCACCAGAACGACATCCAATATATGTGTTAGTTGTCGCAAGCCATGGTTGACCCAAGATCAAGGGATGTCCTCCTATTGGGTTCTTTGGCTAAAGGACAATCAAATCAACAGGATATTCCCAAGAACCTAGTGAGATGATCACATCGTCCAATACTCCTTCTGGCTTAATTTTAGATCTATCTGCTAATTCAAGCACAGTGGGAGTAGGGCGAAGATGAGATAACCGAAGTTGATCCATGGTTTGCTTAGTCATGAAATTAATGGCTACCCCCAGGTCTATAAGAACATTAGAGACAAGGACATTACCAATCTAAACTGAGACAACAGGGTTTCCGGGATCAATATATTTTTCCATAGATACACATCCCGTCATCAACTCTGCTGCCATACCAACAAATTGAATGGTTTGGGGTTCCAATCTCTTCCTCCCGGGTTTCTTGAGATAGAGTTCCTTAATAATATTAGTACAAATGGGGATCTCTTTAAAGGCTTGAAGCAAAGGTATCCTAATGAAAATATTCCGAAGCTCAGATGCCAAACTAGTCTCAGAAATAGGCTCACTTCTTTCCATTATTAGCCTCTCTGGGAAGGGAGGATGGTTGGAAGAAGATGGCAAGGATTTAGAGGGTAAAGGCTGCTTAGTGACAACTTTCGGAGAATGGTTAAGAGTTTCCTCTTCTCCTTTCTCTTCAACAATCACCATAGGTTTCTTTTTATTTTATGATGTTACAATATTTCCCGATCTTAATTGAATATCATGAACGCCAACTGGAATAGATTGGTATTCGAATGGTAAAGGTGGGTTTGTTACGTAGATCATTTTCACTTCTTTATTATTGTTAGGATTGGGCATAGTTTGAGCAGGCAAATAAGGAGGTCGAAAGGGTGGAGGTAAAGGCAACAGTGGAGTAGATTGACTCGGAAGTTGAGGCATTGAATAAGGTGTATGCGTAGATGGATATGACTGCATAGGTGGCTGGTGGGAATATGGAAAATGAGTTGGCCCTTTCCAACCTTGTTGCAAGGTTGAGAAGGTTGCCCATGTTGATATTGATTCCCATACTGCCACTGCTGATTAGTGTTAGGATAAGAATATGCATGTGAATTATAACCAAAATAGTGTGGAGAAAATTTAGGAGCCATACTTGCACCTACCTGAGGCCAATTCCTTCTTGCTCCCATAGCATACAAGTATTAAACTTCAAGCTGCCCCCCTGTAAATACAGCTTTAAGTCCAGGTATAGAGGGACATTTTTCTGTGACATGGTATTCTGCACAAATAGCACACTTATTAGTTTCTTTCAAATTAAGAGGACACTCCTTAGGAGGATGCTTGTCTCTACATTTAGGACAGAAAATACATAATGAATCTTGTTCTTTCATAAGTTTTTGCTGGAATTTTAAAGAGTCTAACTGTTTGGTAACAGTATTCATTATATCAATTTTCATGTTTTCCATTTTATTTTCTAGTCCAATAATCATAGCATTAGTAGATTCAGTTTTTCTATTTCTGTTTCGAGTTCCTCTACCGGATCTATAATGATTTCTTAAAAATTTCCTACATAATTCACAAATTTGTTCAAAAGTTTGCTGAGAAATATCACCTTGTCCTAACAGATTTAAATTATTTCTAGCATTATCAGTAAGTCCTCTTAAGAACAAGGTTCTAATAGTACTGGGATCAAACTTATGTTTCGACCTTTGTAAAATATACAAAAATCTTTCCAGGTAATCTTCAAGAGTTTCATCATCATCCTGTATGATTGTAAAAATATCATCTTGCATGTCCCGAGTTTTGCAATATTCTTTATATTTAGACAAAAACACTCTCTTCATTTGATCCCAAGAGTTTATAGTGTTTCCTCCTAACCCCGTAAACCAGTGTAGAGCTGAGTCTTTGAGAGTAACAGGAAATAATATTAACTTATGAGCATCAGTTGAATAATCATAACTTCTACACAGAATATCAAACTCGAATAGAAAAGAGTCACGATCTTCATGAACTTAACCATGGAAATGAGGGAGAGCTGATGGTGGAATATTATTCATTTGCATCACAATATCAGGATCCACAATTGGGAACACAAAAGTGGATTGTTCTCAACTTACTTGGTTTTCACCAGTCCCTTCCAAATGATCTTCATGGTCCACCATTGTTTCCCTTTTACTTGTACCACTCTCAACAGGCTGATCCACACCTGAGCTGTTGACACCAGAATCTAGGTGGATTGTTCCTGCATGATGGGTTTGAATTGAATTGGGCTTCCTGCTTACAAAAGGAGACCCAATCTGAGAAAAATTATTTTGGACCTTAGTGGGCTTCGAACCCTTACCTTTTCTAGGCATTCATTTCAAGAAAAGAATAATAGCAACAAATTCTAGTAAAAATGTTGTCAGAAATCAATTAACACCAGTAAAATTCCTTCAAAGAAGCTCTTCCAAACAATACTACAGAAATAAGGAAAAAAAATTACCTCTATTGTATAATCAAAAAATTCTTACCAAATCAAATCGCCTCCCCAGCAATGGCGCCAAAATGTTGGGTGTAAGAATTACACTTAAGCAAACTCCTCAACACTTAATTTGTCAACCCAGGGGATTCGTAAACTTAGAGATGAAGCATAGGAAATGCTAGAGATGGTATGAATTTCCCTAATATAAATCCCTAATTTCTTTAAAGGAAAGATTGTAGAATCAAATTAAAAATAGAGAAGAAAGCAACTCGAATCATAAAAAATAATCTAAGATTGGAACAAGAAAGAAATGCATTTGCAAAAGGGAATTAAAGATAAAAGGCAATCACTCTAGCTAATTATTGTTTAATTACTGAGTGTATATTTTTCTTTAGCAGAGATGCTTAACAATATCATCAAATGGGCCCTTAAATCTGATCCTTTGGAGATTTCCTTCTTGCACTAATTTGTCTTGCACTTTCGCAGTCTGCTTGCACTAGTGCAGGAACAGAGATTTATGCAGAAGGTATAAATAGTGTCTTTACTAAATGCTTTTTCGCTTCATGCAAGGGCTTGAATTTTTCCAGATTCAAAGCACCCAGATCCCGTGGCAAGAAACTAGTTCTTGCACCGGATCAGAGCTTCCTGCACTTAGCATTTAATTCTTAAAATGAATGTTTAATTATTGTAAGTGCTATTATACTGTTAAATCAAATTGCACACATAAAAATGAATGTTTCTGGTCTTAACAGAATGCATAAATAAAGAAACAATCAATATATATATATATATATATATATATATATATATATATATATATATATATTTATTTATTTATCTTGTCATAAGCATTTAATGAAGAAAGAGGGTTGTGGGAGATAGACTAAGAAATTTTTCTGCATCACACCAACATGCACTGGTGCAAGTTCATTTCTCCTGCTTGGACTAGGCGGGGAAACCAATCAAATAGAATTGTAGAAAAAGAGATGTCACACCAACGTGCACTGGTGCATGTTCATTTCTCTTGCTTGGACCAGGCAGGGAAACCAATCAAATAGAATTGCATAAAAAGAGATATCACACCAACATGCACTGGTGCAGGTTCATTTCTTTTGCTTGGACTAGGCGGGGAAAACTAGTCTGAAATCAAGTATAGGAAAAGAAATTGCAGGAAAAGGAAAGTTATCTACTTCACACAACGGATCCGCTTGCACTCAGACAGGAATACATGTGCTTAGGATTAAATCACACTTGACAACATAAACAAAAATTACAAGAAAACAATAAATGGGGTAAACGTGCTGGGTTGGCTGGGCCGTAGCCAACCAGCACGTTTCCCTTCTAAATGGAAACACTACTCAGTAATTTAATCAATTCATCAACTCAATAAAAAAACATAATTTTCAAAACATGAGGCAGAGCTCCTTTTATTAACTCACTGAGGCAAGTACATACATTAATGCATCGTCCAGCCCAGATTTGGGCGATAACAAAATACAATGACCTGCTACCTTCTCTCGGCTGTGTTTCTATTCTCCTCTATATCAAAAAATCTTCTCTAATCCTATTTACATTATAAATTATATAGACCTTTGGCCAAAGGCCAAAATAGATCCTTTAACAGATTACATAACTAAATGCATAATTTAGCTTTTACGATCTTCGAAATTAGACAGTTAACAGAACTGGTCGTGGCTAATCTCTAGCTTTCGCCCTTCACGGATTTGGTCTCGGTTGCCTTTGGATTACTTTGATGTTGCGGCTGGAGTGGCACAAGACGAGGTGATGATCGAGGAGATTCAAATTTGCTGCAGAGATTTGCTGTGCTGGCAATGGTGCAAGATTCGATCCTGCACTAGGATCAACAGTCGGGGTAAGTCTTTAACTACCAAATAAACATAGGAGATATCGATAAGTTACAAAGAATGAAGAAAAGTAATAAATCATGTAATAAATAATTAATAAATGCTAAGTTAAATTAAAAATATGAAAAATAAAGTTTATACGAAATATGTCACCGTGCTTGGACTGGTGCAGGATGAGGGTGCATAAAAATGGGTAAAACAGAGGTAAATGGTTATGACTTGGGAAAGGGAAAATGGTAAAAAAGAGAGAAAATTAGGGGGCTAACAAAGATTAGACTGCATATATGTATGGACATACTTGTCCCTGCTTTCACTGCGCAATCCCATCTCCCTCTTAGGTGCATCAACCTCATGAAATGGATAGGGGTGTGTGCTCCTCTTCACATGATGCTGGTCATCCTCCCTATCTCCTCCTTGTATCTCCATAGGTTCACACCCTTCTATCAAAGGCACATGTAAATCATGAGTTGTGCGTTGATCTCCATATGTGAGATCCTGGGGAATTTCTTGCAATGATACAAGAATCCCTCTAGTTGGAGCAAGAGCTCCCTCTTCCTCTGCATGAGGTGCTAGATAAACTCTAGACATGACAACACTATTTCCCTCCTCCTCATCAACATGTATGGGCAACCTCCCAAGAATTGGATCCTCTTTTGAAAAGGAGATCCCCATGCCCTCTTGTTCAGGAATATGAGATAGAGGCTTTGCCTCTAACAAGGTCTGCTGCAAGATGTCAGTCTCCTCCATGGGTTTCTGAAATGAAATGGTGTTTATAGTTCCATCCATCACATGCAAGGTTTGTTTTTGCTTGAGTTTGTTCTCATTCACCACATGTGTTTCAGGATTATTTCTATCAAATCTTCTCACCAATGTTTTAATGAACCTTGCATGAGAAGAAGTATTTGCATTATTTAAAGAGAAAGACTCAAATATCCACCATGCATGGGCCTTACCTCCAAGATGCAGCACTGCAACTCTGATGGATTCACTTTCAGAAATTTGGTGGTGCTGCAAAAAGGCGTCTAGCTCCTCCACCCAAGCTCTAGCTGAACATTAGGTGAACCATCAAAAGTAGATAGGAGGAATCTACCCCTATCATGCTGCTTGCTTCTCTTCACCTTGATCTTTAGAATTTTTGAAAAGTGACATGGTCTCTAAACTTTTGAGTTTGAGACTCATACTCTTGCAGAAAATCACTAAGAGTTTCCCTCCTAGTCATTCCTTCTTCTCCCATATCCCACATGGAAATTCTGGGCATGTGACTGCATTGTGCATCAATGTGTGTGGCTGCATGCTCACACTCATGATGTGAAATTCTAGAGTTTTACTTAGATTCAAACCCTCTTGGAGATTCTATGCACATCTGCCTTCTGATCTTCTTGAGATCTCCTTGAATGCTCTGTACAGATTTAGGAAGAAGCTTTGAAAGCCTGTCCTCCCTCTTTCCTCCAAAGAATGGAGTCTTCATCTTCTCTTTTCTTGATAGCATCATGGCTGGGTTCCACAGGCTGAGCCAAGATTATGCTCTGATGCCATTGTAATATCAAAAAATAGGGAATTTATACAACAATGAGAATATCTTAAGATATTCTAAAGTTGGAGATCCAACAATACATAAACATAAAATGGAAATAGCAGTGAACAAAATCATACCAAAATTTATGGAAACCACGAAGCCATTTTCTTATGTAAATCAACAGCAAACATGTACAATACAACTCAAATGATTAAGGCAAACAAGCCTCTCATGAACACATGTGAAAAAGATGGAATGCTGCTCTATTGCAGAATAGTCATGAACATGTACTATGCAATCATAGAAGGTACATTGCTACATGGGAATGTGAAATATCATACATATGCATATAGATGGCTCAAACAACATTCGGAGTGAAGATCTATCCTCCCAAACACTATCTCAAGACAATCTTGGAAGGATTGGCTGAGATATGCAAAACTGTAAAATGATGGAGTTGCAGGGCAGCAGCTACAACTCAAGAACTGGAAATGGATGGAGATAGCTAAAGATGCTACATAAGATAAATAGATCTCCTCCAATGGATCTTTCAAGTGAAAGGTTGATCCTAACACTGAAGATCTCACCTTTCGACAATCACTGCAATCCCTCACTGCAAATACCAATTGAAAATAACGCAGTCACTAAGGGATATTCTCATTATTCTCATTATTATAATTATTGTTTAGATCTAGCCTCCACTTGATGTAGCTTGCAGGGACAACCCAACCCTAAACATGATCAATGTTGTAGTTGGAAGATGAGCTTGGCCAAATGCTTGATGGTGGATGAAATCAGCAAGACTCCTCCAAGAAATCCTCAATGGAAGAGGTGGGATTCTTGGATAGGAACACCCAAGTGCTAAGCATTGTTATTATCAGCTAAAAAATAGAGAATGGTATATGTCTAAACAGACAGTATACTAAAAAATATGCACAATCAACCATTGAACACCCAAAATGATATTGGTGTCTGGTATGTCAACTACAAAAAAGTGATCCACCAAGGTGTAGGATCCCATAGTGACTGAAAGTGATGGAACATAGTGCATGCATTGCATTGTCCTATCTCTTGGGACCAAAAAAGAGAATCCCTCAAAATTATTAGTGGGTATTGCCCTCCTCTGCACAAGATGAGAATCAATAAAGTTGTGGGTTGCCCCACTGTCAATTAGTACAAAAACCCTCTGATTCATGATTGAACCTTGAACTCTGAAGGTCAAGTACTTAGGTACTCATCTCAAATATGAAAGAGTTCCCCCTATTGGAGAAAATGATCCATTCCAATCTCCAGATGGTGTTGGATCTCTCTCAACTCTGTCAGCGTTGTGACCTTCCCTTGGTTCATCATCTTCTTCTTCCTCCTCAAAATCTGAGAAGACTTCTATGTAGTGTGATTTCCGAGTAGCACATCTATGTCCAGGTGCCCATGACTCTTGGCAAGTGAAACATAGCCTCTTCTTCCTTAGCTCCCTCCGGACTTCAATATCAAGAGGCTTCTTGAATGAGCTCTCCTTGGAAGGAGCATATTTCTCTTCCTTCCCTTTAGAAAGGTAAGGGGCCTTGTTCTGAAAAGTTGCCTTTGCTTTTGGCAAGGCATCTTAGAGGTCTCTAGCCCTCTCAATGGCATCATGCAAAGTGATGGGCTTGGTAGATTTAACAAACCCATGCAGAGGTTCATCCAAGCCATCGATAAACATGTACACCCTCCTTGCTGTAGACAGATCAGGAACCATAACAGATAATCTCAGAAACTCATAGATATAAGATTCTGCATTACCTGACTACTTCAACTTTTCAAGGCTCATGAAACATGCTTTTGTATCCTTTCTATCAAACCTCTCCACCAGTCTTCTAGTGAATTCAGAATAGACAGTCACATTGGCATGGCCCAATGTAGACAACCCATGGAACCACCAATTGTGTGCTTCACCTTCAAAGTGCAGAACTGCAATCTTGATGGCTTCTATCTTAGGGACTTTGTTCAACTGAAAGTAGATATCCAACTTTTCTACCCATGCTTTGGCAGAACTAGTGGCTGACCCATCAAACTTGGGTAGAAATAATTTTCCCATAGAGTGATGTCGATCATGATTCTAAATGAATCCACCATCTTTATACTGATTCCTTGGTCTTATTTTGTTCTTGAGGTGAAAAAACTCTTGAAAACTCAAGTGGTCCTTGAATCTCTGATTTTGAGACTCATATTCTTCAAAGTAGTCTTCAAGGGATGTTTGCTCTTGAGGCCTTTCATTCTCCACAGCCAAGAAGGTAGGCATAGTAGAGTGTTGTGGAGCTTGTGGAGATTGTGGCTGGTTCACTGGTTGATCATTCCAGTGGTGAGACATGCCACAACTTTCTCCAGGATGAAATCTCCGTTCTTGCAAACTCTTCTCCTTCTTTATCACTTCCAGATTTAGGGGCTTTTCCCTTGTCCTGATCATCATTAGTGTAATCAAATTTCTTCTTTCCTCTATGCAGATATCTCTTCTCTCTATCAGTAAGAGGCTGATATTCTCCTAAAGCCATCTTGGTTTCAGCTCTTCAATGAAAAGCACAGGTTGTGCCAAGAAAGAAGCTCTGATACCATTGTAATATCCAAAAAATAGGGAGTTTATACAACAATAGGAACACCTTAAGATGTTAAAAAGTTGGAGATAGTTCATTAGATGTGTTAAAAACGCATAGCCATAAATTGAAGCTACAACAATAACTTATACTTCATTTTATGATCCAAAAGTTGGGGAAAAGCATCAAAATAAGCCCCAAAAATGTTATTCCTAGCTATTTGCATAGTAAACGAGGAAAATATCAGTGGGATCCCTTATATTATGTCATATGGGACTTACATACCAAATGGGAGAAAAAAAAATCACTCTAGCTAAGTTAAACAGGTCTCGTGGTCCCGATATGGCTAAAAAAGGCCCAAATCCCATGACTTTTAGCATACAAAATGACTGAAACAAGGGAAAACATGATTCAGTGAGGGTTTCTGCAAAAAATCACGGTCCTCAACAGATCTGGAGTTTATATTATGTAAGAGTGGAGAAAAATGGGGATTCAACCCTTTTTATACGGCAAAAGACAACCCGACAAGGGCCTCATGAAAGTACATGTATAAAATGACAAATCTGCAGATCTAGATCTGGAAGAAATAGTATAATTCAGCTCTGTATATATATAGCTGAAAAATTAAAATAAAGAGAAGAATAATTATGTACAAAGCTTTTTGGGAGAAGGGTTGGCCCTTCCTCCAAGGAATAAGCTCACAAGCAAGGGTTCAAACCCTGCTACTGCAACATTCTGGAAAAGGACGCAGTTTCTGAAAATGAATGTGCAGTAGATGATGTAGAAAGCTCTGTCCACATTCCAAGATGTACAATATTCTCCAATACCTTCCTCACAGATATTGAAAAGAAAGGGAAGCTCCCTCCTTTGAAAGATAAGCTCAGAAGTGTTGTGATCTCCCCACTGCAACACCCTGCAACACAGCGTTTCCTGCTGCAAGAATAATGTTGTAGCTGGAGGAGGATGCTTGGCCTCAAGCCTAGATGTGGGAAAATGAAGAACAATGCTCCTCCAAGAGACCTCTCAAGGAAGGAGAAGGAATCCCTAAGCAGGAATGCCTTGTGCTAAACAACACTGCATACTCAACTCAACAGATGAAGAATGCTCAATAGTCTAAGCAGACCAAAATCAATAATCTATAAGATAACCCCAAATGGCTTCCATCTCTTCCCTTATAAGCTTTGTGAGCCTCCTCACCTTGGGTCCCACCCATTAGGGTTTCCAACTCCACATGAGAAATCTCCCTCCAAAATTACGCTGTACCTTCATCAAGGCCACTCCTCCATACTGCGCTATTTGATTTTGTCAAGGTTGACCTCTTCAATCTGATTCATCCCTTTTCACACTCAAGTGCCTCCAATCCAGCTCTCAAATGTCTATCTATGCGGATCCTTGTTCACACCGAACTAGTTACATTGCCAATCTCTTCTTCTTCATGCATGCATGTTGAATTAGTCAAACTTGACTTTATCCTCATCCATTTGCCCCTGCTCAAACACACAAGTGTAAAATCCAGCTACTGTGATGGTCTCCTTTCACATTATGATGAGTTTTATTCATGTTTTTATTATGCATGGGCATCCTTACCCATTTATTCAACTCATAGGTGATAAAAGAAAAAATTTAATATTCCAGTTATCTGCAAGCTAATTTTGGAATATTACAGTCCTCCCCTCCCAAATGTTGCTTGTCCTCAAGAAAATGCAAGGATAGAACTGGAGAGTCTCCTTCCCTCCTCCGGTAGCATCATAATATGATGAAATCCTCTAAGGAACATGATGCCATCTCATCAATGGAACTCCATAGTGCCTCTCCCAAGCATCCAAGTCAGTATTTGGTGAAATGTCCCAAATGGCCCTTATCATGGAAAGTGAAGTACTCAAGGAGACAACTATGTGATGTCTAGAGGTCCTCTCAAGGCATGGAGTCTGAAATGTGTTGGGAAACATCCTTCCCATGTGGATCCTCAATCCCCAAGCAATAATCCATACACAATGAGTTACCTCCCAACATGGAAACTCCTCAAAATCTTCGCCCAATAGAAACCACAACAACAAGGACTCTTGTTGCGTCCTTACATTATCAAAATGAAAATCATGGAACAATAATACAATGGACATGTGAGATGTCTCATCAAAACATTACAAACCAAATCCCTTATACATCATGTGGAAGTTGTCCTCCCTCCCAAAACAATGTACATACATTAAATACATCTCAAACATAAATACATGTGAATATATGAGACATATCTCAAACAAAGGTAAATACATGGACATAAGATTTGACATATGATTTCCAAACTCTCTTCTTAATAGCCACAACAACCATGCCTTCTTCTTATGCATCCTATCATTGAGACATAAGGCATGAGATAAGGAAATATGAACCTTTGGGGAGTGGACATACTCACCCAAAAGCAACCAGCACAGCCATGCTTCTTGCTGCCCTGTATCATAGATCTGCAAGGGGTTTGAAAATCTCTTTCTCCATACTGCCATCCACTCATCCCAATGTGGGTGATGGATCTCATTCTGCAAAAAACTTGGTATCCTCCCATGGTAGGACACCAACCTCCTCAAAATTTTAAGAACCTTTCACCTCATGAAATGTTTGAAGTGCACCTCCAATAGGATCTCCTGATGAGACCTCCTCCTCATGCATGGCCTTCCAAAATGAATAAGGTCTTGGATTTGCTGCAAGTAGAAGTCTCTCTTTGAGCTGTGACATGGTCATTGAGAGAGTGTCATCTAGAGAGGAGAAAATTTTTCTCATCTCAAGATGTCTACCCTTTGACATCTCTTCCTTCAAGGCTTCCTGAATGAAGCTGACATCTGAATGTTCCCATGAGGAATGGGTCCTTATTTCTTCACTGCTGCTATGGGAAAGCGTAGTGCAGCCTTGCTGCTCTAGGTTAGAAATAAGTGATGATCCTGGGTCAAACAACAACAGATTTCCACAATCTTTTGAAATATTTGCTGCAATAAGAGAAATTGGAAATACAATCATACCTTGCTGGGCTTGGAGAACACCTTGAATGGCTGCAAGAGTTCTTTCTTCCACTGTGTTGGCTCCCTCAACTGCTGATGTTGAAGGCTGCTCCTCCAAGGTTGTGACATCGTTGATAAAAGACTCCTCAAGTGGTGATTAGGACTCCTCCTTCTATGATCTATCACTGTCAAATCTTCTGCTCACCCTTTCAGTGAAATTTTCAAAAGTGGATACCCTTACGTGACTCACATGGCTGAACCACCAAGTGAAGTGCTGAGATCTCTACAGCCTCTCTTTCCACTATTGGATGTAGTATGAAAAATGATTCTAACTTCATCACCTAATATTCTGCTAAACATAAGGGTGATCCATCGAAGGTAGACATTATAAACCTATTGCCCCTTATCATCCTATTTCTATATGGCCTCCTTTCTTCTTTCAGTTGGATAAAATGAGGAAGATCGGGAGTCTCTTTGAAAGCTCTAGGTTGACAGTTGTACTCTACCAAATATCCACTCAGGATCTCATGTTCTAAGTGGTCTTATTTTTTCTCTTGAAACCTTCTAGAGGTCTCACTGCAACTTTCTTCTTCTTGAAACCTCCTTGGAGTTTCATTACATCTTTCTTCTTTCATCTGTTTAATCTCCTTGGAGAGGCCCTTCTTAGATCTAAAAATTTATGAGAGTAATCTCATCCTCTCCATCATTCTGATCTCGCTCCTTTTGATAGCTGGAACTCACAGGCTGAGCCAAATATATTGCTCTGATACCATTTTAATATCCCAAAATAGGGAATTTCTACAACCATGAGAATATCTTAAGATATTCTAAAGTTGGAGATCCAGCAATACATAAACATAAACTGTAAATAACAGTGAAAAAAATCATACCAAAATGTATGGAAACCATGGAGACATTTTATTATGTAAATCAACAGCAAACATGTACAATACAACTCAAATGATCAAGGCAAACAAGCCTCTCATGACCACATGTGAAAAAGATGGAATGCTGCTCTATTGTAGAATTCTCATGAACATGTACTACGCAATCATAGAAGGTACACTGCTACATGGGAATGTGAAATATCATACATCTGCATATATATGGCTCATACAACATTGGGAGTGAATATGTATCCTCCCAAACACTATCTCAAGACAATCCTGGAAGGATTGGCTGAGATATGCAAAACTGCAAAATGTCAGAGTTGCAGGGTAGCAGTTGCAACTCAAGAACTGGAAATGGATGGAGATGGCTGAAGATGCTACATCAGATAAATAGATATCCTCCAATGGATATTTCAAGTGAAAGGCTGATCCTAACACTCAAGATCTCACCTTCCGACAATCACTGCAATCCCTCACTACAAATACCAACTGAAAATAACGCAGTCACTAACGGATATTGCACTGTAGGTGCAAGAAAATTTATTGGCCAAGTGCCAAGATATGAAATATGCTCCAAGAGATTCCCAACTAATCACCCAAATGAAAGGAAGCTCCCTCCTATGAAAGATAAGCCCAAGAAGTGGTGTTCAGGAACCTCCACTGCAACACCCTGCAACACAAGTCAGCTCTAAATAGAAACTACACTATAGCTGAAGGAGGATGCTTGGCTTGAAGCCTAAGTGTGGAGAAATGAAGTACAAGATCCTTCAAGGGGCCTCTCTTGGAAGGAGGAGGAATTCCTAAACAGGAAATCGTAGTGCTAAGCAGCACTGCAACTCTGCTAAACAACAGGAGAATGCACAAAGTCTGAATAGACAATGAAATCAATAATCTAAATCATGAATAACAATGGTTGTCTTGCCCTCCTTTTAAACAAGTGAAAGCCCTCTCTCCATGGGTCCCACTCATTATGGTTTCCTTCACCAAATAACCCTCTTCCCATTCATACTGTGTTGTCTCTCAAAGTGTTCTCCACCTCCTATCCCAACGCTGTTGACTTGGTCAAACTTGACCTAGTCTCCATGCAAATGTCCTCTTTCACACATTAGGGTGTGAAATCCAGCTCTTATGACTATCCCATTTCACATTATGAGGGAATTTATTCAAGTTTTTAATATGCATGGGCTTCCTCACCCATTTATTTAACTGCTAGGTGATAAAAACAAAATTTAATATTCCATTTAGCTGTGTGCTAAAGTGGGAATATTACAGTCCTCCCCTCCCAAATGTTGCTTGTACTCAAGCAACTACAAAGATAAAACTGAGGGGCCTTCTCGAGGCATGAGGTCTGATATGAATTGGGATCTACCATCCCCATATGAAGCTCCCATCCCCAAGCAATCATCCATACAAAATGAGTTACCTCCCAACATGGCAACTCCTGAAAATCATCTTCCACCTTTAGCTCCTGTAGTGTAGGTGGGTTGAAAATTTAATCTTGGTAGAGAAAATAGCCTACCCCACGCTGTCCTCCTCTCCACTTAGGATAAGTGTAGAGTATATGCTGATCTTGGGCTACAATAATATTTCCCTCAAGTGGAAAGATGAAGACTAGACCTCCAAGGATCTATCCTCCAATGTTATGAAGCATGTTGGCCCAAATCACCTCATATGTGATGAATTGGAAGTCACCATCATATGGCATCCAATCAATCCCATGGCTCACCTCATAAAAGAACAAATTTTTGGCTATGGTGGCTGTACTACCTCTCATGCTCCCATTAGAACATGTAATGCAAACAATGTGGAAAATCTCTCCCCCAAGGGACACATCCAACCAACGTGATATTCCCCCAATCATGCTCCCAATAAAAACAAGAACAACAGAAACATAAGGAACCATAATGAGAACCATATTTGCTGCCATATGTAGCAAGGGAGAAGGACAATGGTCCCTCCAATGTAACCAACATAGTTTGACCCTCAACTGCAAAAGAGAGTGACAAAAAGTGTGGTCTCTCAACCACTTTCTTGTTGTCCCACTCTCCTCATATGTTTAGAGAAAGTGAATGATGTATGGTACAAAGTGAGCTAATACATCTCCTCCCCAAGTCCTGCTAGGGAGTGGTCATCAATAATGAGCATGGCCTCAAGTAGACTATGAGGTCTAAAAGGAAACAATTTACTTCCTTGAGCAATATCCTGCACATATATGGTTAAGGGATGCATATATACATTATACAAATCATTATGAAAACAAACAATACCCTCACCATATACTTTGCTCATACAAATGGAGTGGTGTATAGATGAGTCTCCTCTCATCCTCAAAGAGGAAAGAGGTGGCTGTGCTAACTCTTCCAAAGAGTTATGTATCTCCTCCATCTCTAAATGATCCATGCATATCCTCAAATGATGATACATTTCCTCCTCAAAGCCTTCCCAAAAATACCCCTCCATGATGGTGTGGTATGTCCTCATAGAATATGTGTGGCTGAAAAGGAAATCTCCATGAACTGCTTGTAGCAACTTCTCCTTGAGCTTGGAAGCTCCAGATAAGAAGATCCTACCATGGTAGTAGATGACCCCATCTTTGACTGAATATCCCTCCTCATGAAACTAGTCATCCAATATCATGCAAGTGAAAAGATTCAAATTCCTCCTTTTCCTACACTTGTGAACACAATGACACCACACAGCTCTGGAAACTGGACTCTCAATTAGAAAATAGTGATGAAAGAATTTGTTGGAAAAACAATTAAAAAATAAATGAACTCAGAATTCATGCCACTCAATCAAGTAAAAAAAAATCAATTGCAAAGCTCAAAATATTCTTAAATTAAATCTATTCGTGTCTTCAATTCCTGTACTAGGAAAACATAGCAAATTCTTTTGCATATTATAGTAACTCTGTTTGTGTACTAGAATGAATCTGTTCTTGTACTCGAACGATTCTGTTCTTTCACTTGACAATCTTCTATTCTTTAATAATAAACAAAAAAATATTATGATATCAAGCCCGAAATCAATGGGTGCAAAAATGAAGCTTTAATTCAAGTCAAGACAATATTTCCCAAACCATCACATTCTTCTTGAAAATATAAATTGTGAAATCAAATGAAAATTTTATCAAACCTGAATGCGAATATTAAACTCCTGTGCTTGAATAAAGAAATCACCTTACAAATACATTTTACTTATACCCCCCTTTGAACTATTTAACACTGTGACTCAAGTAAACTCCTATTTTTGCAAAGGAAATTAATTCAAATGAAAAAGGTTCAACTTGTGATCGTCAATTTGAATGATAGCGATATGTGGTACCTGTACTTAAAGAATTTAAATAAATGAATGATTGACGAGACCAGGAATACGATTTAGATCTGATAATTTCCCCAAAGAAATCAACTTCCTTACACAGTTACAATATGCATTTATCATAACGAGGGGTTCTTCCTTGCTTCCTACAAATACATGAATTTTAAACAAGATCTATGCTAATAATTAAGCAAGGTCAAAACAAATGAAATCTTGCAAACCCTTATACTTAAATGGAAGGAAATTTAAAGAACTTCCCAGACCATAATGCTTACTGTGCTAAAATGAACATAAA
Organism: Pinus albicaulis; assembly: GCA_034641835.2. Taxonomy (NCBI): domain Eukaryota; kingdom Viridiplantae; phylum Streptophyta; class Pinopsida; order Pinales; family Pinaceae; genus Pinus; species Pinus albicaulis. The sequence continues at coordinate 1,703,577,434 of CM076581.1, read as the reverse complement.
GAAATGCTTTCAATATAAAGGAAAGAAACACACAATATAATAGCAATGGGAGAACAAGATGGGTTGGTTGGGCCCTATCCAACCTTCTCTTTTTCCTTTAAGGAAAACGCTTAGTCTATGAGAGCAAGATTAACATTACAGGAAATAGAAAAAATAGATGCATGAGCCTGACATTGCTTGTTTTATTGAACGTTAAAAGTCTCTGCTTAATACATGATACAAAGCAACAAATCCAACCCCCAGAGGGATTATGGCGATACAAATTCTCGGAGTACAAGAATAAAAAGTTTCCCATAGCATCGCTACCCTAAATTCTGATAAAACTACAATTTATAAATAACACATCAACTCTCGGCTGTGTCGAGCAAATAACAAAAAAAATACAACTGTTGGTAATTGATCCCTATCTTTAGCAACCCTGTAACGCTCCAAAACCTCTACAGGAAAACAAGAACACGTATTCTGAAGTAGGTGCATGCCATTTCCTCTAAAAATTAGGGTGTACTCTAAGTTAATATTCTCAAATCAATCTACCATCCATATCTGGTGCAGGATCGAGGCAAGTACAGGAATATAGGGATCCTGTACCACAACAATCTTTGACTTCAAATTAGTAATCATTCATTGAAAATACATAAGGTAGTATAATGGATGATTTAGATGGAAAATTATATACCTATTTGACCTTTTAATTAAAATAAGAAAACATATCCATTCTCCCAAAAAGTCATTAAGAGAAACTAAAAATGCACGTAGAGAGGCCTTATCCAGGTTGTAAAACAATGTCTAGGGTAAGGTAATTTTGGGTAAAAATAGGAAACTTTCAATAACCAACATTCCCCCAACCTCATCTTGTTGTGTGTCCTCACACAACCATTAACATCTATAAATTTTTTAAAAAATTCTTCCTCCTCATTTCTGAATCTAAATGTTAATCTCTGAACCTTCTGCTTTGAATTTCCTCACTCGAGCCATTTTAATGCATTTTACCAACTTCTTAGCATGAACCCTTAGTTGGGCCGCATGAAACCTCCACTTACCTCTTTCTTCTATTCTGACAATGCCACTGAAAATTCCCCATTCCCTGTCTTTAACACTGTGTTTTGGTCTTCTACACAACGATTTAAAACATTAAGCTCATGAACCTATTATTTCAGTCTTTGAGTCTGACTCATCCTCCTCCCATGGGAAGAGTCCTTTACTTCCTCTTTTTCTTTCTCCTCTTCTTGCACTTCCACCTCTTCTGCTAAAAATGTATGAGGAAAATCATCCTCATGTTTCTCTTCCTTCTTCTACTCCTGATTCTCTTCTTGTTCACCCTTTTTCCCACGAGTCACCTTTTTTTTCTTACCCTTATTCATCAGGGATGCCGGAGGAAAATTATCCTCATTCTTCTCATCCAATTATTACTTAGTTACCTCGTGTTCAATCTCCTACCTTTGGGTAACCTTCTGCCTCTTAACCCTCTTCATCAAGGATGACAGAGGAACATTGTCCTCACCTTCCTTATATCATTTAATCATGACTGAGGTATCCAATGCTACTACACTTGGAAGAAGGGAGAGGTTATCCTGTACTGACATGTTTTCCATGGGGATATCCAATGGATGGTTTTCAATGGAGGCATAGTCTATTTGAGAAGACTCAGAGTCTTCAATAACCTCAACACCTCATACAATATGATGCAGGAGCATTAGGCTCAGAAAATCCTTTGTATTTTAATTGACATAGGGGTCTTGTGTTTTCAAAATAATATTGGTTTCTCATGTAATTATTAATGTTTTTGAGTGATTTTAATGAGAGATATTAAATATTGAGAGAAATTTGTAAATGTTCCCGAATGATTGGAGAACATGAGGGAAGTAGGATAGTTTAGATTCCATATGAAATGAGAGATTTGAAATTTAATTGTAATTCCTAAAGTAGAATTGATTCCATGATTTTATGAGCTTAAAATGATTTTTAGGGATAAAGGATAGATTTTAGGACTAAGAGGATTTGAAGGATTTTGTTGAGATAATGGACGATCTGAACCTAAATTGGTTCGTAATATTTTGTATAAATTGTAAAGCCTCAAAGGCAAAAGGGGAGCAGAGAATAGTAGAAAGTAGGTTTTAGACAGATAGGGGTTTGTTGTAAGCCTACGGGAAAATTTAGAGGAATGGCCACTGATTAGAATATCAAGCCTAAAGAAGAGAAGACAGAACATGAGGTGTTCTGGATTTATGTAAATAATTTTTATGAATGAACATAGTATTGAATATGGGTGGTATACATTGATTGAATTATAGAGAAATGCTCTGAGCTTATGAACAGGTGCGTGATAAAACTATGCAATAGGGGTTTGACATAGTGGTTTTGTATACATTTGAGAAACTTGATGTAAATGTTGAGACAGGGTATAATGTCAAATATTGTCACTTGAGCTGAAGTGCATAAAGGGTTACATATACATTTGAGAAGACTGGTTGAGGTTGCGTTTGTTAAATTCAGTCATCGATCACTGAAAGGATCGATGACACAGAAGAGAAACTAAATTTTTAATTCAACATTTTGATACATTGGATCATATGTATCAGAAGTAAATATGATTGAATAGTGAATTCGGATCAGTGCCAGAATAAAGATTAATTGCAGTCGTCATTTAAAAGTATAACATAGAAGTAATTTCTGTTTTCCGAAATTGCATTGATATACTGACTCACATCAAAACGGAGGTTGGTTGTGTGTTTTAACGAAGAAATCGTTATAAAGTGAAATAACAAGTGAACCATGAATTCATGACTGGAGTGAGTTCTTGATTCCAACATATGCGTATGGAAATTCAGAATCTAAGAGAAGCGGAACCATTGAATGGGGTATGGCTACCAGGGCTATGTAATCGAATGGAACCAGAAGAGAAGGAACAATGAATAATATTTGACTATCTGTGGAGAGTGCGCAAGAGTAAAGTAGAACCATGAATCGAGATGGTATGGAACCGGAACCAAATGAAACAGTGAAGGAGGTTTTTAAAACCAACCAATGGTTTTCGCGCAGTTCTTGAGTGGTAAGTGGTAATTTCTTAAGCGAATGCGATAGCATTTAGAAGCCGACACGTGGTATCATAATACCACCTATTTCACGTGAGTTTGAAAAATTAAAAGTTATGTATCTTAGTTATGCGATAGTCGTTGTATTGTTGAGTTGGAGTGCGATGAAGTGCCAGCCGTCAGATTTGATAAATGATGGACAGCGAATGGGTAAGTTGTAAATGCTGTGGGACCCAGATATGATATTATGTTGGTGCTTTGGGTTTTTAAGCTAACTCGAATTCATAAATGTGAATGGTTAGAAATGGATAAGTTTATATATGTGGACACTATGAACATTAACCATGATCAAGAGTCATATTTACGAAAATAATAAAGTGGATATTTCATATGGGTTTTAATTCATATAAGGTTTTAACCATGGTTGTAAAGTATGCAAATGCCCTTTTGAAGGTTGGTTCAGAACAAATTCCGCGTGATCAATTGGGTTAATATGAAGATGGATATTGCATGATATTTGAAGAAAATGCATTTGTGGATTTAAACCATAAAGGTTGAAATATATGTGGGGCCGAAATTATATGGGTTTTATCCAAAGTCAATTTCATAGATTGATGTGATAAAAAATGGGTGTTTTTATATGGTAAATGAGAAAGGAAAATAGCTTCCGCTTAAGAGTATTTAAAGTCATAAAGGTTTAGACTTTAGATAGGAATAAAGAATAGCTTCCGCATATGGAAAATACTCAGTTTTGAGATTGATGAGATTGTATTAGGAATGAAATTGTAGATTTTGTTGTTGTGGCAGTATCATTTTGGTATCACAACAGGAAATAGCTCTTTTGAAGGTTCAAGTTTGTTTTAATTAAATTGGAATTAGAATGAATGCATGGAGAAGATAAAAAGAGATCATATTTGAATCTGATAGATTGTAGCACATAGAGATACAGTGCAGATGAGAGTTGAAACAAGATCACACAAAGATCTTGAAGGTGAGTTGATAAGTGTTATTTTAACTCTGGTTTGAAGATTATGTTCATAGAATTTAGGCTGTAGGCAATTGAAGAAAATCTCAACAAGAGAAGATCACAACTTTAAGAGCAGTGATAAAAGAAACTGGTAAGAGTTTCTGAATAAAGTGTGGAACAGAACCTTGAAGAATTCCAACAGAGGTTGGATAAAAAGGACAATTGTGTTCTTAAAATTTGTAGATGAGTTGAAGCCTAGAAGGAGTAGAGAGGAATGCTCAAAAGGTTCCAGAAGATAGAGAACTAGTGCTTTCCAAAAGACCGAATCCATAGGAAAGGATTGGTGAGGTAAGTTGTAACAAGGAGGACTTGTTATTGCAGAGGCTTTAGTACAACTCATGTTGAATGAGTGAGGAAATCCTGAAGATAGAAATGGAGAAGAAGATGACTACTGATAGTAATAGAAGAGATAGCAGAGGTTCTGAGAGAAACCACAACAGAAGAAAGGAGAAAGAAGATACAAAGGTAAATGGCATATGGAAGCAGTTGACTGATGAAGAATATGGCAAAGAGTTAGCTCAGATAAGAGAAAAAGTTAATGAATTGAAATTGATGATAGAAGAAAACTAGAGATATGGTTGGATCATGAAGAAGAAAGTAAAGTGGCAGAGGCTACAACATAAGAGAGAACAACAAGTGAATATGAAATTAGCAGAAGAGCTAAGAACACTTGAACATATGATGAGTGTGCAATTGGGATGTGAAGAACTCAGAGAAGCTGAGTTGAAAATGGAAGTTTCCATTTGTGAAGAAGAACAGAGTGAAGTTATGGGTACAGATGAAGACTGGAGATCTATGAAAGATCTTGTGAATTATTGTGAGAATTCAAGACAACAAGAAGTTTACCTTGTTGAAGAGGGAATTCTTGATGATTTCCTGAGTTGTTGGGTAAGTTTAGATCAATTGGATGATGTAAAGTCTTGTATTTTTTAATCTAATAATTTTGATGTGATTACAGGTTTTATAGGGGATGAGCAATCTTTTGAAACTGTCAAAAGTATGGAAGAATATCTTTCAGCAGATAAATGTACTGAAGCAGAAAGTAATGATGAGGAACAACTCTTGAATGAGGAAAGGAATAATGCATTTATATTTGAAGCTGTTACAACACAAGAAGAATTTCTTGTGAATGAAGGAGAAGAGATTCAGTCTGAAGAACTGATATGTGAAGCAACAATGGAGACTACTAAGCTTTGTGATTTACAAACTGAAATTTGTGTATAAATGTAGGAATTGTTAGTGATGATGAATTTATTAAGGAATGCAAAAAAGAAATTGCATTGCTGGAATATTTGCTGGAAAACTCAGAGTATGCTAGAGAGATTGCAGAAGATAGAGTTCACTACAGTGAACAAGAACATAAAGACATCATGGAAGAAGATGGTATGGAAGAGAGACTTATTGATAGTATTGTGAGTCCTTTAGAAAATTCTTTGGGAAGATTGAATCAACATACTGATGTGATGATAAAGGAGGAAATTTCAGAGCAACATACTGAAATGTTGCCAGAGGAAAGAAAGGCACTAAGGCCTTATGGTTTTTATTTTCATATTTTTTTTGTGAATGCAGGTTTTGTTGCAGATGCTGGAGAAAATTTGACACAGTTGGGCAGTCAAGTAAAGGAAAAGGAAGAAAATTCTGTGGAAATATTTAATTTATGGAATAAGGAAATTAAATTACTGGAAATTATGCTGAAGAATCACGATTCAATACAGGAAGAGAAATCTCAATTTAAATATTGGGAAAAGAAAAATGTGAAGGTGAAAGAATTAGAGGACATCAGCAAAAAAATAAAGAAAAGAGATGAATATAGTAGTAAAGGGCATACTATGTACCAGTCCAATGAATTGCTAAAGAAAAGAGAAAAACAAATTGTCATAAGTGACAATTTGCAAGAAGTTAGTAATTGCAGAAAACAAGAGGGTAAGGATGACAGGGCGGCAGTAAGAATAAAAGTTCAACAATCAAGAGATGAAAGAAATTAGCAATCAGAAGATTTATTGGACAGAGAAATTGAACTGATAAGAATGATAATGATGAAAGTGTCTAAGAGGAAGGCATTAGCAAGAAAGAAAAGAAGCAACAACAGCAAAAGGAAGACAGTAACAGACTATGAAAGTACAACCAGTGGAGCAAAGCAACATAAAGTATGGAGACCTGGAGAAAAGCAACAAACAACAAAAAAAATAGATGATAAATTACAGTATAAGGTGTGGGATCCAGGAAGACAAAGATTAAAATGACATGATCAGGAGATCATGATTATTTTTAACCTTGGGACTTTGATGTAGGAGAATTAGGCTTAGAAAATCCTTTGTATTTTAATTGACATAGGGGTCTTGTGTTTTCAAAAGAATATTGGTTTCTCATGTAATTATTAATGTTTTTGAGTGATTTTAATGAGAGATATTAAATATTGAGAGAAATTTGTAAATGTTCCTGAATGATTGGAGAACACGAGGGAAGTAGGATAGTTGAGATTCCATATGAAATGAGAGATTTGAAATTTAATTGTAATTCCTAAAGTAGAATTGGTTCCATGATTTTATGAGTTTAAAAGGATTTTTAGGGACAAAGGATAGATTTTAGGACTTCGAGGATTTGGAGGATTTTGTTGAGATAATGGAGGATTTGAACCTAAATTGGTTCATAATTTTTTGTATAATAGTACAGCCTCAAAGGCAAAAGGGGAGCAAAGAATAGTAGAAGTAGATTTTAGATAGATAGGGGTTTGTTGTAAGCCTATGAGATAATTTAGAGGAATGACCACTGATTAGAATATCAGGCCTAAAGAAGAGACGACAGAACATGAGGTGTTCTGGATTTATGTAAATATTGTTTATGAATGAACAGAGTATTGAATATGGGTGGTCTGCATTGATTGAATTATAGAGAAATGCTCTGAGCTTATGAATAGGTGCATGATAAAAATCTACAATAGGGGTTTGATATAGTGGTTCTGTATACATTTGAGAAATTTGATGTAAATGTCGAGACAGAGTATAATGTCAAATATTGTGACTTGAGCTGAAGTGCATAAAGGGTTACATATACATTTGAGAAGACTGGTTGAGGTTGCGATTGTTAAATTCAGTCATCGATTACTGAAAGGATCGATGAAACATAAGAGAAAATGAATTTTTAATTCAACATTTGGATACAATGGATCATATGTATCAGAAGTACATCCGATCGAATAGTGAATTTGGATCAGTGCTAAATAGAGATTAATTGTGGTCGTCATTTAAAATTATAACAGAGAAGTAATTTCTGTTTGCATAAATATCATTGATATACTGACTGACATCAAAAGAGAGGTTGTTTGTGTGTTTGACCGAAGAAATCGTTATCCAGTGAAATAACAAGTGAACCATGAATTCATGACCGGAGTGAGTTCTTGATTCCGACATATGCGTATGGAAATTAAGAATCTAAGAGAAGTGGAACCATTGAATGGGGTATGGCTACCAGGGTTATGTAATTGAATGGAACCAGAAGAAAAGGAACAGTGAAGAAGATCTGACTGTTTGTGGAGAGTGCACAAGAGTAAAGTGGAACCATGAATCGAGATGGTATGGAACCGGAAGCAAACGGAACAGTGAAGGTGGTTTTTAGAACCAACCAATGGTTTTCGTGTAGCTCTTGAGTGGTAAGTGGTAATTGATTAAGTGAATGCGATAGATTTTAGAAGCCAACACGTGGTATCCTAATACCACCTATTTCGCGTGAGTTTGAAAAATTAAAAGTTATGCATCTTAGTTATGTGATAGTCGTTGGATTGTTGAGTTGGAGTGCGATGAAGTGCCAGCCATCAGATTTGATAAAGGATGGATGGTGAATGGGTAAGATGTAAATGCTGTGGTACCCAGATATGATATTATGTTGGTGCTTTGGGTTTTTAACCAAACTCGAATTCATAAATGTGAATGGTCAGAAATGAATAAGTTTATATATGTGGACTTAACATTAACCATGATCAAGAGTAATATATACGAAAATAATGGAGAGGATATTTCATATGGGTTTTAATTCATATAACGTTTTAACCATAGTTATAAATTATGGAAATGTCCTTTTGAAGGTTGTGTTAGTGTCAGTCTAGTCATACTGCCATCAGTGATCAAAATTTCTCTTTTTCATTTGCATATTAGGAGTCTCATACCGAATAAATTTCACCATTCCGCTAGGTCATGGATTCATTGATGGTAGTAATTTTTATCAGTTTTCCCTCACGAGGTACTTGCTGATTTTCCTCCCTATGGTCTTCAGTCATTAGTCACTTTCATTCTCAAAATCATATCTGTAGGTCATAGGATGGGTCTCATCAGTCTCTAAGGTCTCACCATGGTCAAATTAATGAGTCAAGTGTCAATAAAGATTGGCAAGGTCATGAGGAAGTCAATAAACTCAAAATTATAGCACCAATAAGATCAGAGATATCATTTATTTAGTTTGATGCGAGTTTCACCTCAAAACCATGTTTTGAGGTGAAAACATAATACTTCGTCTTTCAGTCACAATTCAGAAGCTGTCATTCTAAGAAGATCATCACTCTGCCTTTCAGAGAAGTTTTTCACAGCATGTTCAGCGTCAAATAATTTTCCAAGTAGATCCAGCAAAAAGAGCCCGGAAAGAGCTTTCCAATGGTATACTACACTCTCAAAACTGACTTCTGGATTGAAATTTATGCTTAAGTGAAGTAAAAATCCTTATACCCTCATATACCCCCTATTTCCCATTTTTCCTTAAACTTTGTTTTATTAAAGTTTTATATTTCTTTAATAAAATCCCTTTTCCCCCTTTCCGATTATAAATCGCATTATTATATTAAATCCAATCCCAAACCACTTCCCCTCCATTCCTGTTGAAAAAACCTTATGGTAAACATTTTAAAAGTCCGTATATATATATACTCCCCCCCGCCGTTCCCAACCACTTCCCCTTCATGCCTTTAAAAATTATATCAAAAGTCCAAAACTTTATATTATATATATCCCGCCTTTCATCGCAATCGCAAAGATCCGCCAATCGCAACAACTTCCGATCCATTAATCACATCTTCCTCCGATGCGATTAATCGCAAGTCCTCCTCTGATCTCCCGATAGCATCACCTCCTCCGATCTCCCGATCGCGCCCCTCCTCTGATTACCCGATCACATCATTGCAAGTCCCTTTCTAATTACTCCGATGCGATTGATCACGCCCCCTTCTCCGATCGCATCGCAAATCCCTTTCTTCCGATGGAATTACCCCCGCTCCACTCTAATATTGCGATTGCGATTGACCCCCTGGGCCCACCATATAGTACTTCCGCCCCATTCAAATAAAAAACCCTTTCTCCGTTTGTAAAAGAAATAAAATTATTTTCAAAGGTTTTTAAAGTAGTCCATCACATCGGAACTTTTGTATGGTGCTTTCAAACGCGTCCCACCTCCCAATCTCCGATGCGATTGATCGCTCGTCCCAATCGGCGATATCCTTCGTGCCCATACACTATTTCTTCTGCTCCCGATCCCGCTTCCGATTGTGATTGGCACCTTGGGTCCCACCTTAAGCCCTCTGCCCTTCCAATACAATCATTCCTTCCTTTTATACAAAGTGAAAAATCATTTTTTGTTTACTCTTAAGGGATTTCCCCGCTCCATTGTATATTGCCCCATCCGACCCAGGCTAATCGCATCGGAGCTTTTTTGGTTTTGTTTCAACAATGTTCAACCCCCGATCCTGATTGCGATGCGGACCCCACTACCTCTCGCTTCCCTTTTCCCATTTAAAATACATTTTTCCCTTCACGAAAGGCGCAATTTCATTTTATTTCTGTTTCAAAAAAGCAAATTATAAAAAGTCAATTTTCTTCAAATTAAAAATGGAAAGCGAAAATTCAGAGGCTGAGACCCAGATTCGTAATAGTCACATCTACAGTTACGTGGTAAAGAGATCTACGTTACAATGTTTTGCCTTCTCACTGACCAGATGTAACGCAGCTCTTCCTTTACGGAGAGATTATTGGCACTTGGTTTTCCATCTTGAGTTATGATTTCTCCCCTTTCCATCGATCTATATTCCCACAAAATCTGGCTATTTATTGTAAATTCTAATCATTTGTAAAAGGGGGCTGAAAGTCTAAAGTCTGAAAACTCAGAAATAGTGGAATAGTGTGGCAGTGAGCTCTATGCTCCATTCTACAGTTTGGCAGGGAATTAATAAAGTGATGCAGCTCTGATTTGTGGGATTCATGTGGTATGAGTTTTAGCATATGTCTCTCCTTTTTGTATCATATGTACATTGTTATGTTTCACCATTCATTCATAAACATTTCCAGTTGAATGTTTTTCAAGTTAGAAAGGTAGAATCCATTTTATATGCTCTGCCCTGGGGGAATCATTCATACTCTGTGTGTTTTCTTCTGTTTGAAAAGGATTCATTCATTATGCCCTTTTTAGCTTCTCAATAGTCTTTCCACTCCATCTTCTCTCAACTTGATTGCTAAATCTCCTGCCTATCTTGCCCCATGAAATACTCTGTGTCTTTGATTTAATTCCTCGGTTCATATTGTCCTTTTTGTCCCATACATCCTTGAAAATTCAGTCATTTATCAAAACCTCTTTCACATTTATATACCTACCCTAAAATCAGTTCATTATTGTGTTATTGGATATCTATTCTACAAAGAGAGCCCTCTCCTGTCCTTGTAGGGCTAGCTACAAGGCTGAGCGTGGTTTAGTTGTTACCTTGATTTTCCTTTTTCAGCCTGAGGTTCAGATTGGGTGCTAACATCTCTGGTGACTCCACTGGGGAACTACAAACTTTTGCATAGAAGATTCACCACCCCAGTAATATTTTTCTTGTAAAGTTTCGATGATGATATTTCAAAGTTTTCTAGGCTGATATAAATATTTTACAGTAGTAAGTTGACGACACTGGCTTCAAGAAGATATACAAGGGCTAATCCTGATCCAAACCCTCCCCCTGTGTTTGAAAATCAGAATCTTATCCCAAGAATAGTAAGAAGACAAGAGGGATCGCTAAGTCCTACACCTATTTTCAGGTCCCATACTTGGCCCAGTGAGTGGTTTTTTGCAGAAGAGCTTTCTTTTGATGAGATTTTTGAGCTTTCTTTGTTTAGAAACAAGTCTGAAACTGCACTTGAAGATGCGGTACTAGATCCAGAGTTCCTTGTAGATATTGAAGTTCAAAGAGAAAATTCCTCCATTGATGACTACATTTTGAACTCTCCTCAGTCTATCACTGTAACTAAAATTACTGAGGTTTCAGAATCATCAGGGCCAGCATTCCATCCTCCTGATTCATCAACATTCCCATCAGTCAATTCCTAGTTTTCATCTCCTCCATCAACACCTCCCCAAATTCCAGTACTGCAAACGTTGTGGTAAATCCTCCCAGAATCATGGCTGCCCAGTATGCACCCCTGGTTTTACCCCAGGTCCTCAATGATATGCCTGCTGACTATCAGAGTAAAATTTCAATCTTTGATGCCACTCAAAGCATCACAACCCAACAGCATGTTGACAAGATGAATGATTTTTTTGATGTTCATGAGGTAGAGGAAGAGAATGTAACCACTAGGTTGTTCGTTCAAAGCTTCGGAGGCGAAGTTAGAAAGTGGTTTAGAGCCTTACCAGTAGGCTCTATTCGCACTTTACAGGAGTTACACACACGTTTCTTAGATCGGTGGGAGGTGAAAAAGAACCCACTCCAAATTCTGTTTGAATATGAGAATATTAAAAGGAATGTGGGTGAAACTGTGCAAGACTATTGTTTAAGATTCAATGCTGTATACAATTCTATTCCAACTAACCTCAAATCTCCTATAGATTCAGCTTTGCTGAAGTTTCCAGATGGTTTTGATGCCGATATGGCATATCAGCTGCGTGAAAGAGATCCACCCTCACTTGAAGACATGCAAAAGATAGCAGTAAGCGTTGAAGCTAATCTGTTGGCTAGAAGAGCTCGAGCCAGAACTAAAAAGAGAGTCGTGATGAAAGAGGAAGCCTCCCCTTCAGACAGCGAGATGGACACTCTGATTCATACAATGGAAAGGATGGTTGAGCGATTGACGATTTCTGACAGACCTGAAACTCAAATAATAAATCCGAATTTTAGAGGACAACAGCAGCCGCAATTCAGAATTAGACAAAGAGAACAGAGGGCACAGGACAAAGCGGCACCACAGCAGCAAATCAAAACTCCATTACAGTTGAACTATGTGCAAGGGACTGATTCAGATGACGATGGTCCCTTGTTTGAAACCAATCATTTTTTCACAGCTGATGGTGCGCCCATTTTCTTCACAGAAGATGTAGAATACACAGTGGTGACTCCAGACATTCAAGGGGACAAAAATTCCATTTTGGCCAATGAAGTGGTGCTAGAAGAAGAATATGATGACTACCAGAGAGGGTATATGAATGCTCTATCAGCCCAGCAAAGGAAGTATTATCTGAGGAACAGAAATGTCACAATCAGCCCCATGCAAAAGAGAAAAGAACTCCAAATGAAGAACGAAGCACAGAAGAAAGGAAGGGAGCTCGCCAATCCTACATCCAGCAAAGCACCCATAGCTGAGAACGCAGAAAATGAAAAAAGCCAACAGATTATAGTGAAGGAGAAAATAGAGAAGAAAGACCCTCCCATTAAAGAGGTAGAAAAATCTCCTTCCTTTAATTTAGAAAATGAAATTTCTAAACTCAAAGTGTCTGTGCCCCTAACTGAGTTGGTGAAGAATAGTGTATATAAAAGTCAGGTGTCTAAAGTCTTGCAAATTGACCCTCTTTCTGATATGGTTAATGTGGAAGATGACTACCTTGAAATTATTTTTGGTCCAGCCACAGAAGAATCTGAAGAAAATGAAGTTCCCCCCTTTTACCTAAGTCTTAGGTTGCATGCGTTTATCTTGCATAATGCCATGTTGGACTCCGGGGCCTCGCATAATTTGATGCCCAAAGCTGTCATGGAGAAGTTAGGCCTTGATGTTACTAGAAAATACCATGATTTGTATTCTTTTGACTCAAGTAGGGTCCATTGTATTGGTCTTATCAAAGACTTGGTAGTGGCTTTAGATCAAATCCCAGCCAAAAATGTCTTGATGGATGTAGTTGTTGCTGATGTCCCACCACAGTTTGGAATGCTTCTATCTAGGTCTCGGGGTGAAAAACTTAAGGGAACCATATAGCTTGACTTCTCCTATGCCACAATCCCTGTATTTGGCCAGTTGAGAAAGTTATATAGGGAAAAGAAAATGAAATATATGATTACTAGCAAAGACAAGCCAGTAAACCATCTCATCAATGCAGTCCACACAGATTTAGAGTCTTTTGTCTTATATTCAGATGGTGGTTTAAATGATGAGGATGTTCAGTTGGTACAAGTGGATGAGATACCTAATATTTCAGAAAATTTCAGAGAGGTCCTCGAATAGGAAAAGGACAAAACGGAAAGTACCTTTGAGCCTCCTATCCCCCAGCAGCAAAAAGACAGCGAACAGCCAGAAATTAGCCAAGGTAAAGAGAAGGCAGAAACTAAATTTCAGCATCTGTAAGAAGAAGAAGAAGGCCTATGGGGCATGGATTTTTATGGAGCTGTTAGTAAAGATGGAGCAGGTATTGGAATATGGATTTGGAGCCCTGTTTTCCAGCCTGAAAAGGTCCCTAGTAATGTTAGAGTATGTGCTTATAAGTTGGATTTTGACTACTCCAACAATGAAGCAGAGTATGAAGCTCTGATTGCAGGCCTCAAAATCTTGATGAAGTTGAAGGTGAAAAATATTTCTGTGTATGGTGACTCTAAGTTAATAATCAAGCAGGTGAAATGAGAATACCAAGCTAAACACCCAAGACTAAGGGCATACAGAAATGCAGTTCTGGACATTTTGAAGACATTCCTAGAGTACACTTTGATAGCAGTGCCCAAGATGCAGAATCTTATTTTTGATTCTCTTGCCACTACTGCAAGTAACCTGAAGATTCCGATGAACTCCAGCAACAAGTTTGAGATCTATGTCAAACATAGGCCTGTTGTTCTGGACAATTTAAGGTATTGGCAAGTATTTTGGGATGATAATGAGATCAATGCATTTTTGCAGGGTGATGGAAAATTCAAGGACACTCCCATAGAAGGTGAGTATGTGGTTGATGATCAAGAATTGGAAACAAACCAGATGGACATATTGCAGCTAAAAGATAATGTAATTCCTAGAGGTCTCATACCTTTAGAGGAGTTGTTTGATCAAGATGATGTGGCAAAGAAGCCAAGCTTGGTGCCCACGGAGAAAGGAGTTGAAGATGTGAATCTTAAAACATCTGATCAACCCAAGTTCGTGAAATTGTCAAAGGCATTGTCCCCTGAAGCGAAGGAGAAGTATGTGAAGTTGCTTTCTGAATTTTCTGATGTATTTGCGTGGGATTATTCAGATTTGAAGGTGTATGATAAGAACATAATCCAACATACTATTCCTATCAAGCCGGATCAAAAGCCTTTCAGACAGAAGCTGAGAAGAATCAATCCGAAGCTGCTGCCATCCATCGAAAAAGAGGTAAACAGATTGTACAAAGCTGGAATCATAGTCCCCATTAGATTTTATGACTGGATTTCAAATTTGGTCCCGGTACGTAAGAATAATGGAGAAATAAGGTTGTGTATAGATTTTCGGAACTTGAATAAGGCTTCCTTAAAGGATAATTATCCACTTTCGAAAATGGACCATATTCTGCAGAGAGTAGTTGGAGCATCCACGATGTCACTACTTGATGGCTACTTAGGCTACAACCAAATCTTGGTGGATGAGAAGGACCAAGATAAAACTGCCTTCACAACACCCTGGGGAACCTTCCAGTATGCCAAAATGCCATTCAGACTGAAGAATGTAGGAGCTACTTTCCAGCGTACGATGGACATTGCTTTTGCCAATGAAAAAGATGTTTTTCTGGTCATTTATTTGGATGATTTGACAGTGTTTTTAGGATCATATGATGAGAATTTGCACCATTTGAGAGTTGTTTTTCAGTGATGCAGAAAGTTTGGGATTTCTCTCAATCCCAAGAAGTGTCTCTTTGCCATGGATGAAGGCAAGCTGATGGGGCATATCATCTCTAAAGATGGTATCCGCATCGATCCATCTAGAGTGGAGGCAATTCAACACATAGACCTTCCATGAAACAAAAAGGAGATCCAAGCATTCAATGGTAAGATGAACTTCTTACGTTGATTTATACCCAATCTGGCTGAACATTTGAGGGAAATGACTAACATGTTGAAGAAGGACAGCACTGTCAAATGGAGTGAAGAAGCTGTCAAGTCATTTAATCTGGTAAATTTCGCTTTGTCCAATGCCCCTGTTTTGATCAGCCCCGACTACACTCAAGACTTCATCATATTTTTGTTTGCATCAGAGCATACTTTAGTTGTTGTTTTAATGCAAAAGAGAGACAAGATCGAAAAGCCAATTGCCTTTTTCAGTAGAACTATTAGAGATGCTGCTTTAAGGTATAATATTATTGAAAAATAGGCATTGGCTCTTATCAAGGCATTGAAGGATTTCAGGGTCTATATTCTGCATTCACATACTATAGCTTATGTCCTTAACGCAGCAGTGAAGGATGTGTTGATGCAAACTGATCCAGAAGGTCGGAGAGGTAAGTGGATAGCAGCTATGTTGGAGTACGATCTGGAGATCAAGCCCACGAAGTTGATCAAAGGCCAAGGCTTGGAAAAATTGATGGCCCAATCATATATGCGTGCTCTAGATATAAACCTCATAACAGCAGTGGCAGAAGATGAAGATGAAGGTTTGTTGGTTCCAATTTCAGATATTTTTCTGCAGTCCCCGTGGTATTCAGATATTGTCTATGTCCTTTAGCATTTGTCACCTCCTACCGGCATGTCTAAGAGTAAGGGTAGATCTCTGAAGCTAAAATCTACAAAATACTGCATTTTAGACAACGCTCTGTATTGGAAAGATCCAGGAGGCGTTCTGCTCAATTGTTTGGTTGAAGAAGAAGCGCAGAAGGTAATGCACGATTTTGATAAAGGCGACTGTGGCAGTCACTTGTTTTGGAAGACTATAGCTAACAAGGTATTAAGAGTAGGATATTATTTGCCCACATTATTTTTTGATTTATATAATACCGTGATGAAATGTCATGAATGCCAAATCTTCTAAGGGAAGAAGAAATTGCTTCTACTCCATTTGAAACCAGTTTCAGTGGATGCACCCTTTCAGCAGTGGGGGCTCGATTTCATAGGAGAAATTCATCCCGCGTCCTCAGCACAACACCGATGGATATTGACAGGGACATATTACTTTACGAAATGGATCGAGGCCATCCCAGCCAGGCAAGCAATAGACACGGTAATCATTCAATTCCTGGAATCGAATATTTTATCTCGTTTTGGCTGCCCATGCAAAATCGTAACAGAAAACGCAGCAGCGTTCCGATCCAAGAAGATGATCAATTTTTTTGACAAATACAACATCGTGCTGGGCCATTCGATCGCGTATTATCCACAAGGCAACGGCCTGGCCAAGTCATCTAACAAATCGCTGGTGAATATAATTAAGAAAATGCTGGAGGCAAACAAAATAAATTGGCACCGAAAGCTCATCAACGCACTATGGGCAGACAGAGTTAGTAGTAAAATATCAATAGGTATGTCACCATTTGAGCTCGTTTATGGTACTAATGTTGTATTTCCCATGTCCCTTACAGTCCCATTTATGAGATTATTGCAAGAAGTTGGCAGCGAGGATAATGATAATCAGCGAAGGATCAATCAGATGATTCACCTTCAGCAGACAAGAGAGGAAGTGTCACAGAACGCCATTCAGTTTCAGGAGAAAATAAAGAAGATCTTTGACAGAAAGACCAAAGAAGAAATGTTTTAGCTAGATGATGTAGTGTTGAAGTGGGATGCTAGAAATGAAGACAAAGTGAAGCATGGTAAGTTCGACAATCTGTGGAAAGGACCATACAGGATTTCAGCATACAAAGGACAAAATGCCTTCTTGCTCTCAGAAATGGATGGCCAAGATTGCCCTGGAGGAGCAGTAAATGGTAGGCTTTTAAAGCACTAACATTGTTGAAAACAAAGGATCAGAATTTATGTCATCATCATTGTATATGCCATGTTATTTTTATCAGAGTTCAGAGTACACAGTCTTTGAAGTTTGGGGCCCGAGGTGAAGGCTATAAGAATTGAATGTTATGTGTATGGTTTGGTTTTATTTCAGCGTCTCAGTCTTAGTCTTGAGTCTGTGTTAGTATGCATTGTGTCAGTTTTTCAGTATTTTTGATTCCATTGCCCAATGGATAAGGCTACTTGGTCTACGGTGTTCTTGGCACCTCCAAGGAGCTACCATCCCCATTAGAGCCAATGTTAGTGTCATTCTAGTCATACTGCCATCAATGATCAACATTTCTCTTTTGCATTTTCATATTAGGAGTCTCATACCGAATAAATTTCATCGTTCCGCTAGGTCATGGATTCATTGATGGTAGTAATTTTTATTAGTTTTCCCTCACGAGGTACTTTCTAATTTTCCTCCCTATGGTCTTCAGTCATTAGTCACTTTCATTCTCAAAATCATATCAATAGGTCATAGGATGGGTCTCATCAGTCTCTAAGGTCTCACCATGGTCAAATTAATGAGTCAAATGTCAATAAAGATCAGCAAGGTCATGAGGAAGTCAATAAACTCAAAATTATAGCACCAGGAAGATCAGAGATATCATTTATTCAGTTTGATGTGAGTTTCACCTCAAAACCATGTTTTGAGGTGAAAACATAATACTTTTCCTTTCAGTCACAATTCAGAAGCTGTCATCTCCGACAAGATCATCACTCTGCCTTTCACAGAAGTTTTTCATAGCATGTTCAGCGTCAAATCATTTTCCAAGTAGATCCAGCAGAAAGAGCCCAGAAAGAGCTTTCCAATGGTATACTACACTCTCAAAATTGACTTTTGGATTGAAATTTATGCTTAAGTGAAGTAAAATTCCTTATACCCTCATATACCCCCTATTTCCCATTTTTCCTTAAACTTTGTTTTATTAAAGTTTTATATTTCTTTAATAAAATCCATTTTCCCCCTTGCCTATTATAAATCGCATTATTATATTAAATCTGATCCTAAACCACTTCCCCTCCATTCCCGTTGAAAAAACCTTATGGTAAACATTTTAAAAGTCCGTATATATATATATATATATATATATATATATATACTCCCCCCCGCAGTTCCCAACCACTTCCCCTTCATGCCTTTAAAAATTATATCAAAATTCCAAAACTTTATATTATATATATCCCGCCTTTCATCGCAATCACAAAGATCCGCCAATCGCAACAACTTCTGATCAATTAATCACATCTTCCTTCGATGCGATTAATCGCAAGTCCTCCTCCGATCTCTCGATCGCATCACCTCCTCCGATCTCCCGATCGCGCCCCTCCTCAGATTACCCGATCGCATCATCACAAGTCCCTTTCCGATTACTCCGATGCGATTGATCGCGCCCCCTTCTCCGATCGCATCGCAAATACCTTTGTTCCGATGTGATTAGCCCTGCTCCACTCCAATATTGCGATTGCGATTGACCCCCTGGGCCCACCATATAGTACTTCCACCCCATTCAAACAAAAAACCCTTTCTCCCTTTTTAAAAGAAATAAAATTATTTTTAAAGGTTTTTAAAGTACTCCATCGCACAGAACTTTTGTATGGTGCTTTCAAACGCGTCCCACCTCCCGATCTCCGATGCGATTGATCTCTCGTCCCAATCGGAGATATCCTTCATGCCCATACACTATTTATTCCGCTCTCGATCCCGCTTCCAATTGTGATTGGCACCTTGGGTCCCACCTTAAGCCCTCCGTCCTTCCAATAAAATCATTCCTTCCTTTTATACAAAGTGAAAAATTATTTTTTGTTTACTCTTAAGGGATTTCCCCACTCCATTGTATATTGCCCCATCCGACCCAGGCTAATCGCATCGGAGCTTTTTGGGTTTTGTTTCAACAACGTTCAACCCCCGATCCCGATTGCGATGTGTACCCCACTGTCTCTCCCTTCCCTTTTCCCATTTAAAATACATTTTTCCCTTCACGAAAGGCGCAATTTCATTTCATTTCTGTTTCAAACAAGAAAATTATAAAAAGTCAGTTTTCTTCAAACGAAAAATGGAAAGTGAAAATTCAGAGGTCAAGACCCAAATTTCTAACAGTCACATCTGCAGTTACGTGGTAAATAGATCTACGTTACAATGTTTCGCCTTCTCACTGACCAGATGTAACGCAGCTCTTCCTTTACGGAGATATTATTGGCTCTTGGTTTTCCATCTTCAGTTATGATTTCTCCCCTTTCCATCGATCTATATTCCCACAAAATCTGGCTATTTATTTTAAATGCTAATCATTTGTAAAAGGGGGCTGAAAGTCTGAAGTCTGAAAACTCAAAAATAGGGGAATAATGTGGCAGTGAGCTCTACGCTCCATTGTACAGTTTGGCAGGGAATTGATAAAGTGATGCAACTCTGATTTGTGGGATTCCTATGGTATGAGTTTTAGCATATGTCTCTCCTTTGTGTATCATATGTAAATTTTTATGTTTCACCATTCATTCATAAAAATTTCCAGTTGAATTTTTTTCAAGTTAGAAAGGTAGAATCCATTTTATATGCTCTGCCCTGGGGGGAATCATTCATACTCTGTGTGTTTTCTTCTGTTTGAAAAGGATTCATTCATTATGCCCTTTTCAGCTTCTCAACAGTCTTTCCACTCCATCTTATCTCAACTTGATTGCTAAATCTCCGGCCTATCTTGCCCCATGAAATACTCTGTGTCTTTGATTTAATTCCTCGGTTCATATTGTCCTTTTTGTCCCATACATCCCTAAAAATTCAGTCATTTATCAAAACCTCTTTCACATTTATATACCTAGCCTAAAATCAGTTCATTATTGTGTTATTGGATATCTATTCTATGGAGAGAGCCCTCTCCTGTCCTTGTAGGGCTAGCTACAAGGCTGAGCGTGGTTTAGTTGTTACCCTGATTTTCCTTTTTCAGCCTGAGGTTCAGATTGGGTGCTAACAGGTTGGTTCAGAACAACTTCTGTGTGATCAATTAGGTTAATATGCAGATGGATATTGCATGATATTTGAAGAAAATACATTTGTGGATTTAAACCATAAAGGTTGAAATATATGTGGGGCCGAAATTATATGGGTTTTATCCAAAGTCAATTGCATAGATTAATGTGATAAAAAATGGGTGTTTTTATATGGTAAATGAGAAAGGAAAATAGCTTTCGCTTAAGAGTATTTAAAGTAATAAAGGTTTAGACTTTAGATAGGAATAAAGAATAACTTCCGCATATGGAAAATACTCAGTTTTGAGATTGATGAGATTGTATTAGGAATGCAATTGTGGGTTTGCTGCTGTGGTAGCATCATAATAGCTGGTTTAGATGCATTCTTGATTAAAGCATCACGATGAAACTTTAATAACCGTCATGTAATCCTTTGGGATGGTCTTGGCACCTCGTCCTTATCCTTCACGGTCTTCTTCATCTTCTTCTTTGTTTACTAGGGTTTAATAGTCTTGGGTTTCTTATCATAGTCACTCCCTAAAAGTTGTTGTTTACCTTTTTGATGTTTGGAATCCTTGGATTTTGTAGTCTCCTTGTGTTTCTTTTAATGTTATATATTTCTATGAGCAGTTTTCATAGCACCATCACTCTGGTATGATTTCAAAAACCATTTCCAAGTAGTTTCCCTATTTTCTAGCTCTTTCTTAACCAAGATTTTAATCAATACATAATGACAGAGTTTGAAACCTATTTGGTCCTCCTGACTCTTCTGCACACTTTTAGACATTTTATCTAAACTATTTAAAGGGAAATATGAAAATTAATTAACTTTCCATATTCAAAGTGCATGAATACTCGGATGTGTACAGGTAGGTTAAGTAATATCTTCCTTCACAGGTAAGAAATTTTTGTAAGATGTATATCGAGTGTTGCCACTTCTTAATCCTTTCGCTGCTTTGCACACCTATCTTCCAATAAACTGCATAGTCATCCTTTTGTCAGGAACTTTCACCATGCACCTTTCTCCATCTTTCCTTTCTTGAAATATTTTTCCCCTGTAGTAGGAAACTCGGTAGCCTGTGAGATAGATTTCTGTATCACCTCAAATTTCAACGGGCCTACAGTGGCTGATTTTCCATCGAAACTTTGTGCAAATTCATGGGTTATGGAGGAATCATAACCATCAAATTGTTGGGTATGTGTTATATTCTTTCCACGATTAGCCCCACGCGCTGTATGTTGCGTCGAACATAAAGAGGGGAAACGAGGAAATGAAACGATCCTTTCAAGGAAGTATGGAGGCGCGCCCGTCAAATTTACGAATGTTTTGGTGTGCGGACCACTCATAGGCGGACCCGCCCATGTTTTGTGCATGAGTTTGCACATGGTTTTTGGGTACGATGGTTTTCGGCCCCTGGTATTTTGTAGATCCGGTCAAGGGAACTACGGTTATGTTCTAATCCAGAGTTAATGGATTGGGGTTTATGTATGCTTCGGCATGTATATATATGTGTTGTAACACTAAAAGGAATATAATGAAAAATCAAGCTGGTCGTCCCGATTTGGGATCCAGGGGAAAATCTCTGTGTTTAACTGTTTTATGTTTTATGCTCTTGCTATTGTTTATTTTCTGTTATAAGATTCGTGTGTAGATAATTTCTGTTCAGGGTTAAAACCTACATTTGGTATCAGAGCTGTTTCGGCTTCAAGGGGACGCATTTGTTGTTGAGGGTTTTTTGCTCGGGCCTGTGGCAGACCCTGTTCAGTGGGAGATCTGCGGGATCGATTCTTGCGGTGAAAGAAGATGGCGAGCGGCGGAAAGATAGAGATCGAGAAATTTAATGGTCAAAGTTTTGAGTTGTGGAAGCTCAAGATGGAGGATCTGTTGGTGGATAAAGATCGGTGGATCGCGGTAGATCCAGGTACTAAACCAACGGCAATGTCAGATGAAGACTGGAAGAAACTGGATCGGAAGGCTAAGAGCACAATACGGTTGTGTGTCTCAGATTCAGTATTGTTGAATGTATCTGGGGAAGCTACAAAAACTTGGGACTTTGTACCAATCTAAGTCTCTGGTGAATAAGTTGTTCTGCGGAAAAATTCCTGTGGAAAAAGCTGTATAACCTGAGTATGAAGGATGGAGACTCGGTGACAGAGCATCTGAACGCCTTCAATACTGTGGTAAGTCAGCTGTCATCTGTTGATATTAAAATCTAAGATGAAGATAAGTGCATCAGTTTGTTGTGCTCTCTACCAGACTCGTGGGACAGTCTGGTTATTGCAATAGGCAGCAATACAACTACCTTGAATTTTTATGACATTGTCTCAGCCTTACTGTCAGAGGAAATGAGATGGAGAAATATGGAGGGTCATAATGGAGATGCCTTATCTGTATGAGGAAGGTCCCAGAGCAGAAACAAGAATAAGGTTTCGAGTGGGAGATCCAAATCTAGAGGGAGATCTAAATCTCCTGGAAAGTTTGTAAAGGTGTGCTAGAAATGCGGAAAGGAAGGGCACTACAAAAAGGAGTGCAGATCTAAAGCTCCTGAGAAAGGAAAGGGATCTGATGATGCTCCTTCTATAGAGGAAAAAACCACCTCGGATGAAGGTGGGGATGTATATTTGGCTTCTTCTTCAAATACACATGTAGATCATGAGACATGGTTGATTGACTCAGGTGCATCCTTTCTGTTCACTCTCCCCATAGGGAGTGGTTCTATGGCTCTAGAGAGACATATGATGGTGGTGATGTCTTCCTAGGGGATGATAGGAAGGCTAGAATTGTCAGAGACATGGAAAAAATCAAGGCGGAAAGGTACAGGTGGAAGAGATTAGAACACTTCCACAAATTACCATATTCCATTGACGAGAAATCTGATTTAAAAGCAGATGGATGATGCGGAGTGCAAAAGCAGTGTTCGAAAGATGCCAAGATGGTTCGGGGAGCACTAGTATTAATGCGGGGAGTTTGATGGAACTGCGCAAGCTACAAGGTATCACTGTTATTGATGGGTGTAACAGTTCTATGGTTCCTGAAAGTGGAGTGGAAAGCCTAGCTGTCTCTGGAGAAAAGACCATGCTATGGCATCAAAGGCTTGGACATATTGGAGAGAAGGGCCTTCGGATACTGCATAGATATGGTATGGTAGAAGGTATGTCTAATTGTTCTCTGGATTTCAATTTTTGTGAAAATTGTGTATATGGGAAGCAAAATCGGGTGAGTTTTCCTTCTGGTGCTAAGAGGGCGAACAAAATATTAGAACTTGTGCACAGTGATGTGTTTGGACCTGTGTCAGTTCCATCACTGGGAAAGTCTGTGTACTATGTTTCATTCATAGATGACTTCTCAAGGAATACATGGATATATTTCTTGAGGAATAAATCTGAAGCTTTTGACAGATTTAAAGAATTTAAGGCTCTGGTGGAAAACCAGACAGAGAAGAAGATAAAGGCGCTGAGGACGGATAATGGTGGGGAGTTCTGCAAGAAGGAATTTGAAGAGTTCTGTAAGAAGTGTGGTATAGCACAGCAGAAAACTACTCCATACACACCTCAGCAAAATGGAGTTGCAGAAATAATGAACAGAACGCTAATGGAAAAGGCAAGAAGCATGCTCAGTGGTATTGGGTTAGGACAAGAATTTTGGGCAGAGGCAGTGGAGACTGCATGTTACTTAGTTAACAGATCACCTTCATCAGCGTTGGAGGATAAGACTCCACATGAGGTATGGACTGGTAAGAAACCCTCTCTTTCACATCTAAGGGTATTTGGATGCGATGCATATGTACATGTTCCAAAGGAGAAAAGGACCAAGTTGGATAATAAATCTGAAAGGTGCATCTTTATTGGGTATAAGGATGGTTTAAAGGGTTACGAGCTTTGGAACCCAGAAACAAGGAAGGTTGTGTACAACCGAGATGTGGTGTTTAGAGAAGTGAAAGATGTTGTTAAACATGAAGTCCTACCAAAGGAACCCGAGAAGATAGAGTTTGAGCTAAAGGAGGATGAATCAGACTCTACAACAGAAGAAGACTCAGAAGATGAAGAGCCACAAACTCCGGCTTTGAGAAGATCAGTTCGGGAAAGAAGGCAACCAGAAAGGTATATTCCATCTTCTTTCTGTTCAGGTTTTTCCTTAACTATAACTAATGATGAACCCAGAACTGTCAGGGAGGCAGTAGATTCAGAGGATGGAAAAATCTGGAAGGAGGCCATGGTTGATGAAATGGCATCCTTGCACAAAAACGATGCATGGGATCTAGTGGATTTGCCTGCTGGAAGGAAGCCTATTGGGAGAAAATGGGTGTTTAAGAAGAAGATGAATGTAGAAGGCAAGGTGGAGAAATACAAAGCTCGGTTGGTAGCGAAAGGTTATTCCCAGGTGCCGGGAATTGATTTTGGCGATATTTTTCTCCTGTTGCCAAAGTTACTTCTATTAGATTACTTTTATCTGTTGCTGCTGCATTTGATTTTGAGATAGAACAGATGGATGTGAAGACAACATTTCTTCACGGGGATCTAGAAGAGGAGATCTACATGAAGCAGCCTGAAGGCTTTATGGTGAAGGGTAAGAAAGAACTAGTATGCAGGTTGAAGAAGTCTCTGTATGGGTTAAAATAGTCACCAAGGATGTGGTATCAGAAATTTGATACCTATATATGGGGACTTGGCTTCACCAGAAGCAAGGAGGATCACTGTGTTTATTTCAAATTAATTGGTGACCGTGTTATTTATTTGGTCTTGTATGTGGATGATATGTTGTTGATTGGAAATGACAAAGAAATTATCCAAGATTTGAAAACCCAACTGTTCTCCAAATTCGACATGAAGGATCTTGGTGCTGCAAACTATATTTTGGGCATGGAAATTAAGAGAGATCGGGCAAAGAGGAAGCTCTGGTTAAACCGGAGGAAGTATGTCGAGACTATATTGCAGAGGTTCAATATGCAGGATAGTAAACCGGTGAAGGTTCCTATTCCTGTAGGTGTAAAGCTGTCTGCTGAACAGTGTCCCAAGACACAAGAAGAAGAGGAGTATATGTCCCATGTTCCATATGCAAGTGCAGTGGGTAGCCTGATGTATGCAATGGTTTGTACTAGACCAGACATTGCACATGCAGTGGGAGTATTGAGCAGGTTTATGTCAAACCCAGGGAAGGAGCATTGGACAGCAGTGAAGCAGGTTTTCAGATGTTTACGTGGCACTAGTGATTATGGCTTGTGCTACCAGGGAAGACCAGGATTGGAAAGAATGTTGGACATTCGTGGTTTTGTTGATGCAGACTGGGCCGGAGATCTGGATCAAAGAAGATCTACAAGTGGGTATGTGTTTAGCCTATTTGGAGGTGCAGTCAGTTGGATGAGTAAAAGACAGTCTGTAGTGGCTCTTTCAACTACAGAGGCAGAATACATAGCAGCCACTCATGCAAGCAAGGAAGCAGTTTGGTTGCAGAGATTGTGTTCAGGTATGGGGTTGGTACAACAAGCTATAAGGATAGACTATGATAGCCAAAGTGCAATTTTCTTGGCTAAGAACCCTTCTTACCATTCAAAGACAAAGCACATTGATGTTCAATATCACTTTGTTAGAGAGATGGTTGAGGCTAAAAGTGTGTTTCTGGTAAAGGTGGACACTTTGAAGAATGTTGCAGATGCATTGACGAAGTCTGTGAGCACTCAGAAGTTCTCTTGGTGTAGAGAAACAATGGGTGTTGAAGAATTGTCCCAATGACTAAGCTCTCCTGTGGCCCCCTGTGGAAAGAAAACAACAAGTGGGAGAATGTTGGGTATGTGTTATATTCTTTCCACGATTAGCCCCACGTGCTGTATGTTGCGTCGGGCATAGCTGGGGGGTCACGAGGGGCGAAGCAGTCCCCACCGTTGGGGTTCGGGGCAGCGCCCCGGCCAAAATTTGTTTTTGTGCGGACCCACTCATAGGCGGATCCGCCCATGGTTTTGTGCATGGTTTTGCACATGGGTTTGGGGTTCGATGGTTTTCGGCCCCTGGTATTTTTGTAGATCCGGTCAAGGGAACTACGGTTATGTTCTAATCCAGGGTTAATGGATTGGGGTTTATGTATGCTTCGGCATGTATATATATGTGTTGTAACATTAAAAGGAATATAATGAAAAATCAAGCTGGTCGTCCCGATTTGGGATCCAGGGGAAAATCTCTGTGTTTATCTGTTTTATGTTTTATGCTCTTGCTATTGTTTATTTTCTATTATAAGATTCGTGTGTAGATAATTTCTGTTCAGGATTAAAACCTACACAAATTTATATAGGAATGAAAGAAAGCTAGCTTCTTGCAGGATAGGAAGACTACTCTCATACTCCACTGTTCCCTCCATTTCTTTGACAGACCAGGGTTCAATTCGAACTGGTGCCATAACATCCAAGAGAATATTTTTGCATACAATCCTCTAGCCTACTGAAAATTTCAAAGGAAAATTTCAAAAATATCCTGACGACATCTGAATTTAGAGCTTGGAAAGTGCGGGAATAATAATTTGGTTAAGAGGAAGATATATTCAGCATTATCTTTAAGACATGTAAAGTAATGATGATTGGAAGCGGCGATTATACTGATTATAATTTCAAGGGATGAATGGTAAAAACAGACATATTACACATGGTGGAGGAAAATTCAAATTAGTGGTGGCAAAAATTCGTATATGATGACAAGGAATGAAACGATCTTCATGCAGGCATTTGACCCTCATCATGACATTATGGGAATGGTATTTTCTTGTTTATGATAAGGCCACTTAGTTCAAACATTAATTCATGTACTTTAGTCATTATTACTTTTAGGCTTTAACAATAATGTCACTTATATAATTGTAGGTACAAAGGCCATCATTCTTACACAAAACCATTATACTTCTTTAAAGAATCAAACTCAAAAAAGAAAATTCAAAATCAATTTACAACATGTCCCTATATTTAAAAAAAATTGTAATGAAAATTACCACAATTTAGTAGGATTCCTGCACTGCAACAAAGAGGTTCTTGCACTGTACAAGAGGGTTCCTCTACAAAACAAGTGAATTCTTGTACTGAAAATAAAAAAAATTTCTGTTCTGGAGTAACAAATCAAGTTGCCTCTTTTTAAAAAAAAAATCAGGTTGGATTGTATACAAACTAATTGCAGAGTTTAAAGAGTTATTCATCGCCGGGTTCATGTGTCACCATGTTTTCAGTTTTGAATATATAAGGCTTTAAAAAATTATCTAAACCTAAAAAATATGAGGGGGGAAAGAGAAGTGGGAAAGTGATATTTTTTAATAAAGGGAAATAAAATCATAAAGGACAATCAGAATAAGGCAGATTTCCAAGTGGGATGTAGGAAAATAGGATAAAGGGAAAAAATTTAGAGATGAAAAAGAGGGAGAAAATAGAAATAGGGAAAAGGAATATGAAGAATAGGGGGGAATGTTACCACATAAGGATAAATATGAAAATAGAGGCATTTTAAGAAAAGGGAAAACAAGAAAAACATAGTATCTATCTCAAATGGTTTATGTCTCTATCAAATAATGTTGTGCCCCATAAAAAATAAATTAACTTTAGCGGGAACCTTGTGCTACTTGCATAAAATTAGTCATGCAATTTTCCCTAAATTTGGTTACAAGGGTTGAGTTTCTTCTGGTCTTTCTGCTGCCACCATAAGTCCTTGTGGAAACCTACTTTTTCTTAGTGACAATTTAGCCATATATCAAAATCAAGTAGCATCCCATTTTTTTTCCAAAAATAATTTACCTACCAACAAGCTAGTTTTCAAGAGACCCTTACATGATTGTGCCAACAAGGCGATTTTCACAGGCATGCATTTTTTTATTTTTATACTTATATGTATTTTTTATAATTTATGTTTTTTTTTTTATAATTAGGAAAAGAGAAAATCAAAAAGTACTTACAATAGGCTGGTATTCATACCTTCCTACCACCTTCAAATCTGATTGTTGTTGCACTTGTTGTATGAAATCTTCCTTAGTGGTGGGCTGAAAATATACTTTAAGCTTATGCCATTTTACCAAGAAAACATCTCCATGTCCATCAATGGTTTTAATCTCCATTGCTCGATTCTAGAAAACTCTGACTACTTCATATGACCCCAACCAACGTGTAAAAAGCTTCCCCATAAAATTTTTAAAATTTGAATCATAGAGGAGCACCCAATTACCTTGTCGGAATTTATTTTTCTTGATCAACCTGTCATGCCATTTACTACATTGTTGCTGCACCAAGATACTTTGTTGAAAAATAACCCTTATTATTTCATCAAGTTCATTTAACTACAAAAGGTGTTGTTGATGTGCTTCTGAGAGATCCAAGCCCAATTGGAATGCAATTCTAAAAGTTTTAATCTAGAATTTGATTGGCAACAAGATCTGCTTCCCATACACCAGCTCATAAGGTGTATGACTTATACTATTCCTCCAATTAGTTATGTAAGCCCATAATGATTCCGGTAATCTATTTTCCCAATCATTTTTATGAATATTGAATGTTTTTGTAAGGATGGACTTGATCACCTTGTTTGTAGATTATACCTGACCATTTTCCCGTGGATGGTCCAGTGTAGAATTTTTGTGTTGAATCCCGTTCTGATCTATAATTAATTTTACCAAGATTAGAAACAAATTGAGGTCCAATGTCAGTAACAATTTTTCTTGGAACACTAAATCAAGTAAAATTTTCATTAAATAAAAAATCAACAATGACCCTTTCAGTAACATAAGGAACAACTCTAGCATCTACCCGTTTTGTTACAAAATTTTTACAAACCAAGATATGTCTTTTATTTAAAGATGTTGGAGCTATAGGTCCCACAAAGTCAATTTGAATATCAACTTGAATTAACTGGACCAAATAAGTCTTCCTAACTTATTTAACTCCTACAAACTTTCGTGTGATGTGGAATTACAATTTCCTTCTAATTTAATTAGGGGAAAATTAAATTAAAATTCATTTCTTGTTGCCATTTTCAATATTTCTTGTTGAAAATTTCAATACTCCCTCTCGACAAGAAATAAATTCAACTCTATCATGATCTAGTACCTTTGGAATGTTCTGCATGCAATATTTCTCTCTAGTTTTGTCGTTACTGCAACTTCTGGAACTAAAAATAATCCAAACTAAATCAACTATGATTAGTATGATGCATCTTGTTAGCCACCTATGAATTTTTTGATAAGCAAACAGGTGGCTAAATTGTTTCTGAGTCTTCAAGAGATACATTTCCCTTCTAAACCTATCATTCTTGAAGCCTCCATGTGTTTTCTATCCTTTAAACAATCTTCACTGCTGTTTCCATTGAAAAACCTCACTGTTTGTGGGAGAAAATGCTCAAAAAGGCCTCCATCTGCCCTATGTCATCCTCACGAAACCCCCATTTATCACCACTTTTCCCCCATTTAAAATCCCACAAAAACCCCTCCTTAACCCTTCATCTCGTCCTAAAACCCTTTTTAAACCTCATAATATCCTTTGTTTGGTTTAAAAATACCCTTTATTGCCTACCGGAACCCCCCATTTGGCCTTAAAAAGCACTAAATTTAGGCCAAAACACCCCTTTTACATTAAGGGCTTAAGCCCCTTTCGAATTAGCCCTTAGCCCCTTTCTCCACATGTAACTAGCGCCAGAACCAGGCGCTGAGCTCTCGCCAGAACTAGGCACTGAGCTCTCGGGTTCTTATCGCAATCGGAGCCTGTCTATTAATGATTTTCCTTTGTTTCCTCCAAAATCTCCGATGCGATTTGACTTCCTCTTCTTGACCCCCACTGCAATATCCACCGTCGATATTTCATGATCCGATGGCCAGCGCTAATCACATTGCACCCCACCACCTCTCTCCATCACCCTCCGATTGCATATAGATCGTTGATCAACCATCCTAATCAAACGGCCCTGGTGTAATTGTTGGAAATACTGAGAAGGGGGGGGGGGGGTGAATCAATATTTATTTCAATTAGAGCATTAGTTAATATTCAATTATTATCAGTGTTAGTACAATGATAGCAGAAAACAAGAGGAAGACAAATGCACATAGTTTTTAAGGTGGAAACCCACTCCGGGAAAAAAACCACCTAATGCTTTTCTAATAATTCTTTAATATTCAACTCCAATTGAAAATAAAGCTCCAAATTCCTAGAATCTAGAAAAGCATTCTTCTCCAACTCCCACTGGATAGACGCTCCAACACCTGAGATTATTCATTAGTCAACTGAACGGATGCCCCAACACCCAATGAGCTACAACTCACCCTAGCACCACCCTACCACCCTATAGAAGAAAAAAAGAAGAATGGATTCCCGTACCAAGGAAAATGGTCTACTTTAAAATGATATAGAATGACGCAGAAGAAGAAGATATACTAGACCATAACCCCAAATTTTACACAACCACCTAATGATGATCCTAGACCTCCCAACACTGCCTCTTCAACCCTTGGCAGCTAGACACTAGTACAATTTGTACAATGATGTATTTACAATGACTAAGTACAATGAGACCTTTATAATGATTGTATGCAGTGCTGCCCACTTGAAGACTTCATATGATGAAATTATTATTGCTGTTATGCACCTTGGTTGCTGCTCTTGTCATGCTACCCTCTGCTGCACCTTCCTTTTCTTTGTTGCCATAGAAAGTCTGGTCTTTTGCAACCCTTGAAAACACATGATCTAGCTTTTTCTTGCCTTCTAGGAGCTCGATATTGAATCTAGTGTATCTCTATTATTTTAGATCCTAAATATCTGATTTTGGGTCTTGTAGTAGTCCTCTAAGTCATCTTTCCAATGCCACAGGTCTAACCCAATTTGGATTCTTCAAGAGAGAGTTATACCCAATCTCTCACAATGCCCTAATTATGGATTGTTTCAACAGAGCGCACTTGTATGGCATGCCACGTGTCATTTTTTCTTCATTTGGATTTGAAATTGATAGAGAGAAAAATGAAAACTGTGCACTATCTACCACTTTTTATGGAATTCCAATCCGATACTCAGAGAGATATTTATGACGATTTTACCAAGGTCACTTCTTTGAGATGAGTTTCAGGAGCCTGCAAAAACCCTGACTTCCACAGATCATATCTCCAAAATTGTTGCACACCTTGAGCTGAAATTTTTACTATAGCTTCCTCAGGATTTCAGCTTTTTATCATAAAAATTTCAGCTTCTGAACCTTCGTAGAAAAAAAAATTAGAGCGAAAATTCCACGATGACCTGTTTTAGATGGCCGAATCCCTTGCATAAGGAGGAAATGAGGATCACAATTTATATAAACACTTAGGTTGAGAGGGGATTCAACAAGTGAACATGGGAGAAATTTTAGGAGCTTAAAAAATATTAATTATGATTTTTCAAAGACCCATGCCTCAACCCCATGGGGTTTTAGCCCACTAACTGGGGGTACAAACTTCAAACATGAATATCTCTCAAACCGTGAAGAATTACATGGCGTGCCATATATCAACGGAAAAATATCAACAAGTAGAAATCATAAAAAGCATTATTGACCCAGAATATATTAATTTGGTAGGTCAAAATTCCCATGCAATGTTGGGTTAGCCCCTGGTGCTGCTTGGGTTGAAATCAATGACAACCGTTGATAAAAAATCTCCCCCTTTGGCATTGATGGCAACACAAGTACTCCCCCTGCGATCATGACACCTCTTCCTACAACATTATCTCCCCCTTTGACATCAATGGAAAAGAGTAACTCCCCCTGAAACAAAACCATCTTGTGGACCTATACACACGACCATGGCCGACACACAAATCATCTCCAAGCACTGCATAATAATTTCCACTCCCCCGACACAAAATCGCCTTACAGACTTAATCATCAATTTCTCCTTTATATTCTAAAAGGAAAATCAATGAGAACTTGAGAGAACCCTGCTTCACAAGATATTCCAAATGATGGTGAATATTAATATGCGATTCTTTTGGTGTCATGAAATTCATACTTGTTCAATCGCTTGCAAATGATTCTAATGAGGTCAGCATATATATAGAAGACCACTAATCATAGATCCGCATAACCTTTGATCCACATCCTTAGATGAGTCGTCTATGCTCAATTTGCAACCTGTTACCATTGGAGTAAGGATTGGTTTGCAATCTTCCATTTTAAATTTCTTGAGCATTTCCTTGATGTACTTGGCTTGACATATAAATATTCCTTTCTCTTGCTGATCTATTTGAAGCCCTAAGAAGTATGTCAGCTCACCAATTAAAGACATCTCGAAATCACTTTGCACCTTTGTAGCAAACTTCTTACTTAGTCAATCATCATTGCTACCAATTATTGTATCATCCTCTTTAGCTATTAGACATGAATTAGTTGCTTCATCCAGAACATATATGTCATTTGGAGCTTGACTTGCTGTAGCCACAATTTCACCATACACGCCTTTCATGATTTCACATTTCGTGGTGTTGAATAGTATTTTGTGTCCTTGATCACACATTTGTCCAACACTGAGCAGATTGTGATTCATGTTTTCAACCAATAGAACATTATTGGCTAGAGAATCTTTTCTTCCGAGAGTGACAGTACCTGATCCTATAACATTTGAAGATCCATCATTTCCAAAGGACATGATTCCATCCTTTTTCTCTTTCAGAGATACAAATTTATTTCTATCTCTAGTCATATGTCTTGAGAAACCGCTATCAACATACCACACATCTTTGTTCTTTTGAGCCTTGAGAGCAAGAGCACAATTATCATTCTTCTTCTTCTTCCATGTTCGTTCATTCCGTGGCTTCGAAGATTCTCCTGGAGGATTTTCAAGTCTGCAGTCTTTGGCTATGTGTCCAAAGTTTCGACATTTGTAACATTCAATATTATTTCTTAAATGTTCAATTCTATTGATGTTTCGCTGAGCCCTGGGAGGTTCATATTTGACAGATCTCCTGGAATTGTATTCCTTCCTAGGGTACGTCGACATTCTATAGCTTTATGACCAAATTTTCCACATGAATAACAGTAGCCATAAAAAATATGTTGGTACTTGGATGGAGATTTTCGTCGACGAATCTGTTCTGGGGTCGTTCTTGCGAATTTGTCCAATGAAGTCTACATGTATGTCGATCTTGTATAGGTTCATTGTATTTTGTGGAAGATCCTCGCTTTTCTCTTCTTGTAATCGATGTCATTTTTGTCATTGTAGTTGATTGCCGATGAGTTCTTCCACGTCCTTGAGTCAGTAAGTATAGTTTGGATAGTTTTCTTCAATTTTCCTCAATGCTAGCCGAGATTCATTGCTTCTACTATTCCTTTCTTGTTGCTATTCTAACTTTTGAAGTGACTATCAGCAATTTGTGTTTCAACTTTACTTGAGACTTAACTTAATTTTCAAGATTTTTGTTGATTCTTCTCCACCTGGATCTCTTTTGCCGCTGCTTCTGCAAATCATCGATGGTCCATCCTTCTTCTTCACATGATTTCATGAATAGCTACCATAAACAATACTCTCTCATTGGCTTCTTCTTCACTATCATTGTCTTCATTGGATGATGAGCTATCTTCTTTAGAGAGAAAGTTCCTTTTTGATCCTTGCTTGTTGAATTTCTTAAAGCCATTCTTTCTTTTAGAGTTGCCATTAATTTTGTTTGGACATTTTGCTGCAAAATTCCCAACCTCATTACAGCTGAAACATATCAATGGAAGTTTACCTTTGAATTTTCCCTTACCGATTTGTATTTTTCTCGTGAAGTAAGCATATTCTTCATCTGAAAGACCTTCTTCATCATCTCCCTTTTCTTCACACTTGCAGGTGCATGTATTTTCAATTGAATGTTTTTTATCCTTATTGGTTTTCTTAGATGCAACGAACGCAGTTTCTAGATGCGAAGTACCCTCTTCTTCATCAAGTCTCATTTCATATGATATGAGAACTCCATGTAATTCCTCTTTGTTGAGTTTGTCAAGATTTGCACTGTATGCTAAGACCGATACCTTTGGGTTGAATCTCCCTGGTAACGTTCTAAGAATCTTTCGTATAATATTCTTCTCGTCAACTGGCTCTCCCAATCGGAACATCAGGAATTACGATGAAAGTACAAAGCAAAAGAATAAAGGTAATCTTCCTCATCAGAGCGTATGAATTTGATCATAGACTTGAGCTTTGCTTTTGACATTTGAGTCATCAGATATAGGATTTCAAGTTGTCCCTTGCTAGCTTTGATGTTTTAATAAATCATATTCAATAAGTCCACTGATAATAATATTCTTTGCTTTTGCATCATTTAACAACTTCTTCTTACCTTTTTCATCCGTGGTTGATGTAAATCCATTTTGAACAGTGTCCCATATTTCGTAACCTTGTGCCAAGAGATAGACCTCCATTATTCCTTTCCAAAGTGCATAATTATTTTCATTGAATAGAGGTACACCATTCTGTGTACCAACAACCTTCCAAACTTAAATGCTATTAATGTCCAAGTTCTAATAACAATTGTTGAACAGGTAAAGGACCAATATTTTTTTCAATTAGAGTATTAGTTAATCTTTAATTATTATCAGTGTTTTTACAATGATAGTACTAAACAAAAGGAATACAAATGCTCACAGTTTTTAAGGTGGAAACCTATTTCGAGACAAAAATCATCTAATGTTTTTCTAATAATTTTTTAATATTTAACTTCAATTGAAAATAAAGCTCTAACTTCCTAGAATCTAGAAAAGCATTCTTCTCCAGCTCTCACTGGATGGACGCTCCAATGCCCGAGATTATCTATTATTTAATGAACGGATGCCCCAAACACCAATGAGCTTATAAATAATCACTCCTAGCACCACCAAACAATTTCATAGAAGAAAAGAATAATGGACTTCACCAATGAAAATGGTCCACTTTGTCGTTATAGAATGACGTTAGGAAGAAGATATACTGTAACTTCTATAACCCTAACTTTTGACACCACCTAATGATGATCCTAGAATTTCAACACTTCCTCTTCAACCCTTGGCAGATAGATACTAGTACAATTTGTACAATGATGTATTTACAATGACTAAGTACAATGATACCTTTACAATGATTGTATGAAGTGCTGCCTACTTGAAGACTTCATATGATGAACTTCTTGCTGCTGTTATGCACCTTGGTTGCTGCTCTTGTCATGCTACCCTCTACTGCACCTTTCTTTGCTTTGTTTCCATAGAAATTCTGGTCCTTTGCAACCCTTGACAACACATGATATAGCTTTGTCTTGCCTTCTAGGAGCTTGATATTGAATCTAGTGTATCTCTGTTATTTCAGATCCACAATATCTGATTTTTGGTCCTGTAGTAGTTATCTGAGTCATATTTCCAATGCCATAGGTCTGAACCAATTTGGATTCTTCAAGAGAGAGTTATACCCAATCTCTCACAATGCCATAATTATGGATTGTTTCAGCAGAGCGCACTTGTACGGCGTGCCATGTATCACTGTTTCTTCATTTGGCTCTAAAATTGATAGAGAAAAAAATAAAGACTATGAAATATCTACCAATTTTTACTAAATTCCAATCCGATACTCAGAGAGAGAGTTATGACGATTTTACCAAGGTCACTTCTTTGAGATGAATTTCAGGAGCCTGCAAAAACCCTGACTTCCACATATCATATCTCCAAAAATATTGCGCACCTTGATCTGAAATTTTTACTGCAACTTCCTCAGGATTTATGATTCATCTCATTAAAATTTTAGCTTCTGAACCTTCGTGGAAAACAATTTAGAGCGAAACTTCCACGATGACCTGTTTTAGATGGCCGAATCCCTTGCATAAGGAGGAAATGAGGATCACAATTTATATAAATTCTTAGGTTGAGAGGGGCTTCAACAAGTGAATGTGGGAGGGATTTTAGGAGCTTAAAAAATATTAATTATGACTTTTTAATGACCCATGCCCCAACCCCATGGGGTTTTAGCCCACTAACTGGGGGTACAACTTCAAACATGAATATCTCTTAAACCATGAAGAATTACATGGCATGCCATATATCAACGGAAACATCTCGACAAATAGAAACCATCAAAAGCATTATTGACCAAGAATACATTAATTTGGTATGTCAAAATTCCCATATTGGGTTAGCCCTTGGTGCTGCTTGGGTTGACATCAATGACAACCGCTGATCAACAGTGATCGCACAATCGCAAAAGCCCAATCCTGTGCATTTGACCTCTGCCGATTTGTGAGCCTCGATTAGATCCTAAGCATTCATCCATTCAGATCCAATAGTCAAGATCGCCACCGCAACCATATAACCTTTCTCCCCTTTGTAAAGCCTTCCACTTCATCGTTGAATCAAAACCGTCCGTCGTATAGATCCTACGGCTCACAATTAACCTGATGAACCCGATGGCCTGCCTCATCTCTCCCCCTTCGATCAGATCTCCACCATTGATCTTCCCGCTGATCCAACGGTCCACGCGTAATCGCAAAATCAAACCTCAGAGCTTTGGCCCCCTACCTTTCTTCAATGTGATTAGATCTCCTTCGTCCATTCCTTTAGATCCGACAGCTCTCGTTCTTCCCTCTCATTCACTTGCCCCTTTGCCTCCCCGCTCCCTCTCTTAATCTTGAACATCCATTCTATAGATCCGACGACCGAGATCTAACCCACCTTTGACCTCATCCCACCTAATCGCCAGTGCATTTTTCCATATCGCGCTACCACCTGCACTGTCAGATCTCTTTGCTCCACATCCAACAGCCAAGATGCATATCGCATAAATTTTTCGTCTGGGCTTTAACGTTTTAATATCACGCGATAAAAGCGGTTTTGGGAGGACACATGTCATGTAGCAAGATATATCATGTTTTTTTGGGGAATTTTTCAAACTGCTTTGAAGTCGCGCGACACTGGTGGTTTTTCCACTAATACCACCTTTTCCCCTTTGCTCTCGAAAACTCCATCATTCAATCCCGACCGTCGATTGCTTTGATCTAACGGTTCCCATCACATCACCTTCCCATCCATATCATTTCATCAGACCTTCCAAAGAGTTTCATCCGAGGATCTCCACCATCGATCTCTCCCAGTGATCCGATGGTCCACATTCAAGTTTCCTTCTGCCCCTGGGTCCCACCACGAAATACCTCCGATATCCTTCACTTTACCCATTTTTCTTTGTATTCACCCAAAGTTAAACTTTAGTGTTTTAACACTAAAAGTATTTCTTCCGCCTAATTCAGTCTAACCTTCCACCACCGGTAAATCTCGATCGTTGATCATCATTGTACTATCTAATCGGATGGCCTAAAACTCTCCTCGCACCAAACTTTCACCGGCTCAGTTCTTCACCATTCCGTAGTGATTTTCACTTGTTTCTCACCTGCATCCACCATTTCTGCCACTATTTCCATAGGCCTCCACAACATTCCTCCCCTCACTCCCCTGGATTTTATAACAAGTTTATTGTATTGTGTAGGGTATATAAATGATAAAATCATTCGGTCTCCACAGTCACAGTCATTGTGATTAAGAGCGCAAAAAGACCATCATAGAAGCAACAGGGACAGATTAAAGGATTTAGGCTCCTAATTGAATATTTAACGCCTGTAATCTGTTGTTTAAAGGAAGAATACACAGATGAAGACCATGAAGATGATTAACAGGCTTAATGAAGCCTAAAGCACATAAAAAAGTCATATCAGTGCTTTCAGCATCAGCAGAACATATTTTCTCTAGAAAGGACTATCTACCCGACTTCCTCCATTTTCCATCAAACCCCAGAATAGTTATTGCACTGACATAAGCTTCTAAAGAACTGTCAAGATAGCAGTTATGGAATTATGGAGACCAGCAAAATTTCTATCCATGTTACTTATTTCAGAAGGCAACTCAAAGTACCATCAATCAGAGTTCTTTAGAAGAACATACCTGAAGTTATTAACAGAGACTTCTAGACCATACTTGAGAGTACACACAGTTAATGAAGAGCCATTTTGCAGAATGGGCACGAACACTTCCTCCACTCTGTCTTAATGAGTCCATTAAATTTACATCTGCTACTACTGCTATTCATTCTCCTATAAGAACCCCTAAAGAATAAATTGTAAAGGTTGTTGTTGTTGTTGTTTTTGGTTGATAGGGATTCATTCGATTGTTAGAACTGTTATTGGGGAAGTAGCTTAGTAGTTTGTAATTTAGTAGGCTGGGAGGAGAAGTTTGGAATGTAACAACCATTGAGTTTAAATTATGTGACTGGTTTTGCACATCAATTGAACACACAAATTTCACAGGATCCTGGTCTATCTTACGAGTGATGTTTTCCTTACTTATTTCATGTTTAATCATACTATCCATTATTCTCTGATAAGAATCAGTAATTTGGCTTAGGATATACTCCTGCATAGTACCCTAATGCTTTCTTGCTCTTCTTATCTTTGATGTTTTCTGCTGATAGTGTATCTAAGAGAAAATTCACATAATTTAACCAGTCAAAGATGTTGGCATGCCCATGCTTACTAATGTCTGAAGTTGGAGTTGTTGCTTGGATGTTCTTGTTGGGTTTAAGCTGGAAGAATTGGGATACTAGGGATTCAGAGTAAGCTATGTCCACTAGGGTCCTTTTCCAACAGATTGTCCTTTCTAAGATCCCTTTGAGCTAGTGTCAAAAGCATTTAAGGTTAAAAGTCCTTCTCCGATCTTAGGCCTTGGTCTGTGTTAAATATTTACTATTTTTCCTTTTAGAGTATGCTGAAAGTAGGCTTGGAGTTAAATAACCTCTGACCTGATCTTAAGATACCTTTGTGTCTTCATTGAGAGTTTCCTCTGAGTATGTCAAAGCAGGATAGTTTCAAAGTCCTTACCTTATCTACAGACTGCACTTGGGCTTCTTTATTTCTTTCATTTCACTCCTTAATGTTCCATCCCACACCATCTATCTAAAAAGATCCTTTGGTATATATTACTTGCCCTATGAAAACCCTTGGTTAGTTGTTATGCAAGTAATTCCCTTTCATGAATCCATAGCCCAATGGATTGACACTTTCCTGACCTACGTTCTTTTGCCAAAACATCCTGCTGCTTTGTTCCTTTCATTCCGTAACCTTCTTAGTTAGTGATCTCCAACCAATCCAACCAACCAAACAAACCAAATCAAAACCCCTATGCTTCATACCTAGCCTAATACCTCATTTTGAGCTTCAAAGATATATTATTCTTTTCCTTTTATAGAGAGATCCCTCTCTGGATCCAGGAGGGCTAGATCCTAGGATCCCAAAGTGGTTTGATGTTGTCTTGTCTTTTGGTCTTGCCAATCTGGCCAAAAAACAGGAACCCCAACATAATGGCGACTCCACTGGGGAGTTTCTGAGTGGTTTCCATCTCATACATCCTTAGGACCTCAGAAATAAAAAATCTCTGGTTAGATTGGTATTTAATTGCTGATGGTGGATAGAAGCTTGCTTCAAACATTCAAATTCATCTACCTGGCGACTCCACATTTCCTAATAGACCTAAAGACTCCACTGGAGGAAGAACCTGAAATATGGCCAGACCTCATAGAAGGATAGAACATTTCGGCTGGATTTGGTTTAAAGAATTCATTGTTTTTATCTACCACTACGTTCTATCCTACTTTAAGCCTGATCAAGTGTAAAAAGATGAAACCCACATTGAGTATGGGAAAGATCTCAAGCCTCAGTCTTCAGATCATGAGTAGACCTATACACTTGTGAAAAGCCCAGTGAAACTAGAGCCTCATCCCGTGTCTCCTAACCCTATTGAAACTTCAAGCAGCCTTAAGTCTCTTGTTCCACTGCCAATACCTACAAAGGTCATAGAAAGATATAAGCCTCTGGTTTTTCCTCTTATCTTCCAACCTCTTCCTGTAGGGCTTACAAATAAGCTGCCCCTTTTTGATGGAGAAAATTCAAAGATCACTGCTGAGTAGCATGTCCAGAATCTTGAGGATTTACTTGACTTGTATGAAATAGAAGAAGATGATGAACGCATTATAATGTTTGCCTTGTCATTACAAGGGAATGTTAAGAATTGGTTTAAAAACCTTCCAGTTGCAAGCATTTTCAGTTTTCAGCAGTTTGCTCAAGTTTTCCTTGATAGATGGGTAGTCCCGGGAAATGTCTTCCTCATCTTAAAAGAATACCATAATTTGAGAAGACAACCAGGAGAGATAGTACATAAATTTTTAGCTAGGTTCAATAAGGTATATAATGCAATACCTTCTGATATAAAACCACCCTTGGGATGGGCTCTACTGCACTATCCTAGTTCTTTTGATCCTGAGGTGGAATTCGATATAAGAGAAAGAGAGCCTTCAAGCCTGGAGGAAATGCAGAACATATCAATTATTGTCGAATACAACTTGTGGTGTAGGGAGAAAAGATTAAAAGCAATAAAGAAGGACCAATCAGAGAAAAAAGGGTAGATCTCTTCAGAAAACAAGCTGGAAAGATTGATAGAGACAACCAACACCTTGCTAAACATAGAAGAGGAAGAACACGAGGTTGAAACCAGAAATGATTATTGGGAAGGACCTGCACCTTGTCCTCAAGAAAAGCAAACCGGATCACTGCAAGACATAAGTTACCTGCAAAGCATGTATGAGGTACAAGAGTTTGAATCGGAGGGTGAACTTGTAGATTTTTTTGAAGAAAGACTTGCTGAGAATACAATGGATTTGATGGGTGGCATTGCTTATAATTATGATTTATCTAACATTGATCTGTCTGATGATAATTTTTTCCAAAGGGAAGTTGAGCTTGGAGGACCATCATCGTTAGTTTCATGGGAGGAATATCATGTATATCAACTCCAAGAAAGAAAGGAGCCAATGCAGGCCATCTATGATATTGATGAAGAAAGTGTTGAAAGCCTGATAGCAGATGAAGATTCAATGAATTTTCACTCTGTTATATATCAGATCATTAGTAATGAATTCCATGAAGATGGAAGTCAGCAGCTTTCTAGTTCAGAGGATGAGGAAGAAAGAACTGTTGAAAATCTTGACCTAGATGAATATCCTAAGCCTTCTCCTTAAAGGGTTGAGGCAATCAAAGAAAACCCTCCTCAAGAATATGGTAATCTTTTCACAGAATTTAGTCTGCTTCAGCAGAACCTGCCAGTGTTACCAGAGGACAGCACTATCAAATATGATGAGTCTTCTAGCTTAGAAAGTGATGAAGACGAGGGAGAGGTTCTCTCTCAAAGAAATATTTGTTTTGATCCAGTGGAAGAAGAGGTATTCTTGGTTGACACTTACCTGCCAAATACTCCCAACCAGTAAAAGGATGATTGCAGGGGCCACACTGCAGATGCAATGATTGAAACTATCTAGGATTCAGACAACCTATCAGCCATGGAAGGCCTTAAAGAAGAAATTTTATATCATGTTCTTGCTGATCCTGTGGCAAAATATATGGAGGCCCTGTTTGGCTCAGCTCCCCAAGCATTGATCCTTTGCAAGAGCTAGATACATCAGAAGTGGTCACCACTGGTGGTGGCCTCAGTTTTGAAGACCCACATGTAGAGTACCCTATGGTTATCTCTGAAAAGCAATCAGTTTTTCTATCCTTTTTTATTACTGCTTGATTGGCTGCACTGGCATTATTGTATCACCTAGAGCATCAGAGATTTCCAAGTAGAGTAGAGTAAGTAGGAATCTCAATAAAGCTCAGCTTGCGAGCATTTAGTTAGTGTTTTTAATTTGTGCAAATATTTAGTCCACAAGTAGTTTTGTCTTTATGCCATGGACCCACAACAAGCCAGATAGTCTAATCCTGGCTTGGTTGTGTTTCAATTTTTGTTTTAGAATGTAGAGAAAGAAGTCTGCTAGAAAGTTTAATCCTAGCAGATAGTAGTTTAGGCAGAGAAGCTATGAGTCCAACAGTTTAATATGGTCTCATGGAGAAATAAGGGTAGCAGTAGAATAGGTTTATTTTCCTTTTTGTAAAAAATTGATGATGTAAAGGGTCTGCAAGTCCAAATGAACCTAGGAGAAAAAATGTGAGGAAAATAGTATGGGTAGGTAGTTTTTTGGGAGAATATTACTGCTGATGTGATATCTTTATGATTTGTGGCAGCTGATCCAAGAAAGAAAAAAGGATGTGTCAAGTACTAGGCATCAGGCCTACCCCCCAAAGATTATTTTCTGAGGTTCTTGACACCTTCAAGAAGATGCCATGCCCATGTGGAGACACTGTTAGCCACCTATGAATTTTTTAACAAGCAAAAAGGTGGCTAAATTGTTTCTGAGTCTTCAAGAGATACATTTCCCTTGTAAACCTATCATTCTTGAAGCCTCCATGTGTTTTCTATCCTTTAAACACTCTTCACTGCTGTTTCCAATGAAAAACCTCACTGTTTGTGGGAGAAAATGCTAAAAAAGGCCTCCATCTGCCCTATGTCATCCTCACGAAACCCCCATTTATCACCACTTTCCCCCCCTTTAAAATCCCACAAAACCCCCTCCTTAGCCCTTCATCTCGTCCTAAAACCCTTTTAAAACCTCATAATATCCTTTTTCTAGTTTAAAAATACCCTTTATTTCCTACCAGAACCCCCCATTTGGCCTTAAAAAGCACTAAATTTAGGCCAAAACACCTCTTTTACTTTAAGGGCTTAAGCCCCTCTCGGATTAGCCCTTAGCCCCTTTCTCTGCATGTAACCGTAACCAAAACCAGGTGCTGAGATCTCGAGTGCTAATCGCAATCGGAGCCTGTCTATTAACGCTTTTCCTTTGTTTCCTCCAAATTCTCTAATGCGATTTGACTTCCTCTTCTTGACCCTCGCTACAATCTCCACCGTCGATCTTTCATGATTTGATGGCCAGCGCTAATCGCATCTTGCCCCACCACCTCTCTCCATCACCCTTCGATTGCATATAGATCATTGATCAACCATCCTAATCCGATGACCCTAATGTAATCGCACAATCGTAAAAGCCCAATCCTGTGCATTTGACCTTTTCTGATTTGCGAGCCTCGATTAGATCATAACCATTCATCCATTCAGATCCAATGGTCAAGATTGCCACCGCAACCATATAACCTTTCTCCCCTTTTTAAAGCCTTCCGCTTCATCGTCGAATCACAACCATCCATCGTATAGATCCTACGGCTCACAATTAACGCGATGAACCCGATGGCCTGCTCCATCTCTCCCCCTCTGATCAGATCTCCACCGTTGATCTTCCTAACGATCCAACGGTCCATGCGTAATCACAAAATCAAACCTCAGAGCTTTGGGCCCATGCCTTTCTCTGATGTGATTAGATCTCCACCGTCCATTCCTTTAGATCCAACGACTCTCATTCTTCCCGCTTGTTCACTTGCCCCTTTGCCTTCCCGCTCCCTCTCTTAATCTTGACCGTCCATTCTATAGATCCGACGGCCGAGATCTAACCCACCTTTGACCTCATCCCACCTAATCGCCAGTGCATCTTTCCATATTGCACTGCCACCTGCACCATCAGATCTCTTCGCTCCACATCCAACGGCCAAGATGCATATCGCGTAAATTTTTCATCCGAGCTTTAACGTTTTAAAATCACACGATAAAAGTGGTTTTGGGAGGACACGTGTCATGCAATGAGATATATCGCATTTTTTTGGGGAATTTTTCAAACTGATCTGAAGTTGCGCGACACCGATGGTTTTTCCACTAATGCCACCTTTTCCCCTTTGCTCCCTAAAACTCCGTCATTCAATCCTGAACGTCGATTGCTTTGATCTAACGGTTCCCATCACATCGCCTTCCCATTCATATCATTTCATCAGACCTTCCAAATAGTTTCAACGGAGGATCTCCATCATCGATCTCTCCTAGTGATCCGATGGTCCACTTTCAAGTTTCCTTCCCCCCCGGGTCCCACCACCAAATACCTTCGATATCCTTCATTTTACCCATTTTTATTTGTATTCGCCCAAATTTAAACTTTAGTGTTTTAACACTAAAATTCTTTCTTCTACCTATTTTAGTCTAACCTTCCACCACCGGTAAATCTCGACCGTTGATCATCATTTTCATATCTAATTAGACGGCCTAAAACTCTCCTTGCACCAAAATTTCACCGGCTCAGTTCTTCACCATTTCGCAGTGATTTTCACTTGTTTCTCACCTGCATCCACCATTTCCACCACCATTTCCATAGCCCTCCACAACATTCCTCCCCTCACTCCCATAGATTTTATAACAAGTTTATTGTATTGTGCAGGGTATAGAAATGATAAAATCATTTGGTCTCCACAGTCACAGTCATTGTGATTAAGAGCACAGAAATACCATCACAGAAGCAGCAGGGACAAATTAAAGGATTTAGGCTCTTAATTGAAGATTTA
This sequence comes from Pinus albicaulis, assembly GCA_034641835.2. Lineage (NCBI taxonomy): Eukaryota > Viridiplantae > Streptophyta > Pinopsida > Pinales > Pinaceae > Pinus > Pinus albicaulis. Next base: position 1,703,532,959 of record CM076581.1, on the reverse strand, counting down.
ACGCCTGTAATCCGTTGTTTAAAGGATGAATACAAAGAAGAAGACCATGAATATGATTAAGAGGCTTAATGAAGCCTAAAGCACATAAACAAGTCATATCAGTGCTTTTAGCATCAGCAGAACTTATTTTCTCCAGAAAGGACTATCTACCTGACTTCCTCCATTTTCCATCGAACCCCAGAATAGTTATTGCACTGACAGAAGCTTCTAAAGAATTTTCAGGATAGCAGTTATGGAAGTATGGAGACCTGTAGAATTTTTATCCATGTTACTTATTTCAGAAGGCAACGCAGTGTACCATCAGTCAGAGTTCTTCAGAAGAACATACCTGAAGTTATTAACAGAGACTTCTAGACCATACTTGAGAGTACACACAGTTAATGAAGAGCCATTTTTCAGAATGGGCATGAACACTTCCTCCACTCTGTCTTAATGAGTCCATTAAATTTACATCTGCTACTACTCTATTCATTCTCCTATAAGAACCCCTGAAGAATACATTGTAAAGGTTGTTTTTGTTGTTGTTGTTGGTTGATAGGGATTCATTCGATTGTTAGAACTGTTATTGGGGAAGTAGCTTAGTTGTTTGTAATTTAGTAGGCTGGGATGAGAAGTTTGGAATGTAACAACCATTGATTTTAAAGTATGTGACTAGTTTTTCACATCAATTGAACAAGCAAATTTCACAGGATCCTGGTCTATATTACGGGTGATGTTTTCCTTACTTATTTCATGTTTAATCATACTGTCCATTATTCTCTGATAAGAATCAGTAATTTGGCTTAGGATATACTCCTGCATAGTACCCTAATTATTTCCTGCTCTTCTTATCTTTGATGTTTTTTGCTGATAGTGTGTCTAAGAGAAAATTCACATAATTTAACCAGTCAAAGATGTTGGCATGCCCATGCTTACTAATGTCAAAATTTGAAGTTGCTGCTTAGATGTTCTTGTTGGGTTTAAGATGGAAGAATTGGGATACTGGGGATTCAGAGTAAGCTCTGTCCACTAGGGTCCTTTTCCAACAGATTGGCCTTTCTAAGATCCATTTGAGCTAGTGTTAAAAGCATTGAAGGTTAAAAGTCCTTCTCTGATCTTAGGCCTTGCTCTGTGTTAAATATTAACTGTTTTTCCTTTTAGAGTATGCTGAAAGTAGGCCTAGAGTTAAATGACTTCTGACCTAATCTTAAGCTACCCTTTGTGTCTTCATTGAGAGTTTCCTCTGAGTATGTCAAAGAAGGATAGTTTCAAAGTCCTTACCTGATCTATAGACTACACTTGGGCTTCTTTCTTTCTTTCATTTCACTCCTTAATGTTCCATCCCACCATCTATCTAAAAATATCCTTTGGTATAGATGACTTTCCCTATGAAAACCCTTGGTTAGTTGTTATGCAAGTAATTCCCTTTCATGACTCCATAGCCCAATGGATTGACACTTTCTTGACCTACCTTCTTTTGCTGAAACATCCTGATGCTTTGTTCCTTTCATTCCGTAACCTTTTCAGTTAATGATATCCAACCAATCCAACCAACCAAACAAACCAAATCAAAACCCCTGTGCTTCATACCTAGCTCAATACCTCATTTTGAGCTTCAAAGATATATTATTCTTTTCCTTTTATAGAGATATCCCTCTCTGGATCCAGGAGGGCTAGATCCTAGGATCCCAAAGTGGTTTGATGTTGTCTTGTCTTTTGGTCTTGACAATTTGGCCAAAACACAGGAACCCCAACACATCTATCACCAGATTCTCTGACTGCTACTAGCTACTGCATTGTCTACTTAAAATTCTGCGTTGTTGCTGACTCTCTAGTGTGTCATCTGCACTACTGACAACTTTGATCTGTGCTCCCCAATATCTAATTGGTTCTAGTCTTTGCATCTATCACTATAACATATGACCACATCAACCACCACTAATCCATCCTACTACTATGTACCATGGGCCACAGTAACAAGGTAATGATCCATGAGAAAAAAACATCTCAATGTACCCTACCCAAATTTCTTCATTCTTGAGACTATTGCTTCACATCACCCCACCTCACTCCTAGAGGTATGGCTGCATGTACTCCTTCTGCCCACTTGGCTCGAACTCTCCTCCTACTAAAGGTATCTGACTGATCATCATCCTCGTGGTCAACCCAAATTTCAACTAGTTGAGGCTTCATCTTGAGAGCTAAATCATTCTCCATCTCAACCACAAAATCTCTAATGTCTTCCTTGCTTCTCAAGGTTGCGCATGCATCTTCCTCTAATGTGTAGAGGCTCTGGACCCTGACACCAAATTTCTTGAGTTGACATGAAGCAAGATGCTTGAGGTAGGCCTTCCCATCTTTTAAGACTACCTCATACCCATTGTCTTCAATCCTCAATTTCTTCATCAGTTCAAGTTTATTGGCTTCATTTATATTACCGAATAACTCATTGAGAGTCTTCCACATAACAAAGGGATTTTATTTGCCATGTAGTTTCAATACTATATGGTATCTCACACCCTCTAGGATGATCCTCCTTGCTCTTGCTACAAACTTTTTCCACTCAGCTAGATATTTAGCATCAGATGTTGGAGGATTCAAAATATTGTGATCTATGAATTTCTTCAGTTGATTGTATTCAAACACTTCCTCCATCATGTTATTCTAAGAAATATAATTCGAAATACCCTTAAGGGCATATTCGAGTCTCAATCCATAGAAGGACATCCTGCTAGCTCTGAAGAATGATACTACAAACTCGATTCACTTGCAATGACAACTTTGAATTCTTCTCTTCTATTGTGATTTTTGCTCTGATACCATGTAGAAAATATAGGTAGATTCAAACTCATATTTGTAATATGATAAAATAAAATACTTGAATCTACTCTACAAATTGCGGAAACCAATTACGATCGCATAATCATATGAACAAGAAAGAGAAATAATTTCAATTGCACAAAAAAAATATTTATCTAGGTAAAACCTCAACTAAAAAACCCACTATCTGTATATTGCATAATTCAGAAAATATGAGAACAATATAATGTGTCTCTCAGGATTGAGATCTCTCTGCACTATCTATGTCTATCTCACTGCTTCCTAGGTTGACTTTGGCCAATACTTACCCAATTTCCTAGCCTTCCAAGCTCCTACTTCCTTTCACATTTCAATGAGGAATTAGCCCATATTTAATGAGGAAATTATCTAATAATAGCCATGCAATACATCAAGGATCTTCCTCTGACTCCATGCACCACTTGCACAATTTTTTGATTATACAACTGATAGTACACTTCTCTTTAACTCCAATCTCAACTGGGTCTTCCTCGAAACTGACATGCATGAGTTATTTATGAGTGAATTATCAGTTATCTGATTGATCATTACATGTGAATTAAATCCGATTTAATTCACTTGACCTCTCATTAGTTCCTCCATCATTTAGAACTAATTAAACTGATTTAACTCAAATAAATTAGGTTAATTAATTACAACTCAAGATAAACTGTAATTGGGACCCCTAAAACTTAGAGAAAACTCTATATGCTTCTAATTTGACTCTCAAATTGAATTAAATGAACCAACCAAGTCTTCCTAACCTAGTTAACTTGTACAAGCTGTCATGTGATGTGGAATTACAATTTCCTTCTAATTTAATTGAGGGAAAATTAAATTAAAAGCCCCTTCTTGTTGCGATTTTCAATATTTCTTACCGCAAATTTCAACACATGATCTGAACACTTGTCCATAGTGATATGACATAGACATGCATGCTTAACAAGGCCACTGAAATTATCTCATTTTGCGTGTCCCTCATATATGTTGTTTCCATTATTTCTATTAAAGCTGCTCAATATAGGGTGTTTTCTAGCTCGAAAAAAATTATTGTAGAAACAACCGAATAGTTCTAGGTCAAGGGTAGATGCTTTCCATATTTCCAAGTCCTAAGAAATAGGGCGATAAATCAAAGAAGAGGTGCTTGAAAGGGGCCAAATTTTAGGAGTTATGCTACATACATTAGCCTTGTAGATCTATCACTCATGAAGAGGACATTTGGTATAGATCTCGGTATGGAATCTCCCCACCAGTGTATGGTCATAAAATGGAAAGGACACTACATGATTCTCTCATGTGTATGGGAAGTCTACTTTTAAGTGATTGATATTTCTTTCAATGTGTTGGCTAGATTTTGGCTGAGCTAGGTTCAATGTTACTGTGCCCCAGCAAAACCCTTGATCACTGGCCCTTTCAGAAGCGACCTGCAAGCAGATCACAACCTCACCCAAAGTGACTATGGGTGGATATAGAACCAGGTTTCTGAAACCTCGAGGGTCTGGGAGATGTGGTATTATTATGTTTTCTTAATATTAACACTTATAAATTACTTCACCACATCAATTAATCATAGAAACATGTCATATAAATCCATAAACCATTACTGCACTGACATAACATGAAACTGTAATAACTACTTCACAACAACATATATTAAGCAAATATATACTGAAAACACATAATAACATGAGAATATCATCCAAAAAAATTCTTCTTTATTATGATGAATATTTGAATACAACCAGTCTCGACCTGCACAGTAAGCTACAGGCAGTCGGTGCACTAAACTGAAGACTCTTACTATGCCTCTACGTAGTCATTTGCAGAGTCTTCCCTTCGCTACAAGATTACATATCACAATGGTTTCCCATAACACTCCCATCATATCCTATCAGAATAACATTTCAATCATATAAATATATACAATTACATCGTCAAAATAACATGGTCCAAATACCATGGACTCCCTAAAACAAGCAACTATGACCCAAAACCCATTACAACATTGTGTGCTTTACAAAAAGGAGGGGCATCGACCCACCCCGAAGCCCCTATGACACCACGCTGTATATTTAAGATGCTCCGCTACGCAATCCACTTCACGCTTTGCCCCACAAAATGCGGAGTCTTAGCCAAAATCTAGGCCAAGTTGGGTTGTACCCAACATTTCCCCAATACTCACATATGACTCGTCCCAAGTCAATCAACTGATTTGCCACTGATCTTTGCTGTAATGTTGTCGTCGGCCTTATTGAATTGCTGCAGAATCTTTGTGATCTTCCTTTCTTCGATTTTCACTTCTTCTAGGAGTGCTTCTATCACTGGTATTTTTGTCTTCTGCACCATTGCCCCCTCTCTTTGAATATACGAATTAAATCTTCAGTATTCATACAACACCACAAACTTCTGCAATTTCTCTGCACTTAACAATTTTCTAGCTCTTAGGACAACAAAGTGCCAAATATTGGCGGGACATGGATTTTTATAGCAACTTTGAACTTCTAACATCATCATTAGCTCTGATCCTATTCAGAATGTATTCATTAACTGCATATCTGTCACTAGATCCTACCAATTTGTCCTCATAAATGTATCTTTCTGCGCCTTTTAGCGACAAATTTCCCTTTTAACGGTCATATTTTCCAACGATATCTGATGCATCCCATGTTGTAGCAATCAAGCCTTCTTGATAACTTCGACATACTCAAGACTATAGTGAAAAACGCTTTTTGCGAACTTCAACATAATCCCATACTATAGCGCAGTAAATTCCTTCTTCGAAGCTCTCTCTGTAGCTTAATTTATAGTATAGTTCCCACTTTCAACTGCAGGTGGCACTAATATTTTTCTCCTTTCTTCTTCAGAGTGAAGCTGTAGGAGAAGGGTTTTCCCTGTACAACTTCAACCTACTTCCATTTAATCTTCCTTGAACCAAGTCTCCATTTAACTTTGCTAATTGAACTGTGCCTCCATCATGAATATACTTGATAATGTATGAGCCCAACCAATGCATCTTGAATTTTTCTTGGAAATTTTACAAACTTAATATCATAAAGGAGGACAAGGTCTCCTACCTAGAACTTCTTCTGTTTGATATGTAAGTCGTGCCAAGCCTTTACTCTTGATTTCTGCACCTACTGATGGAAACCTTCTATAAATCTATCTTCCTCCAAAGCAAGAAACTGTGACATTATTTCCTCCATTATATTAGGATCTGCCATGTCTGTAAAATTTCAATTCTCAGGGTAGGCACAATGTACTCCATGGGAATCACAACTTCTTTCCCATAAAATGACCTGAAGGGTGTATGACCTGTCAACTTATTACATGTGGACTTATAATCCCATAGTACCACTGGAATTATAAGGTCCCGGTCATCTCTATTTACATTGCATACATTAGTAAGTGAATTCTTCGAAATATTATTAAATGCTTCCACTGTTCCATTGGCCTAAGGGTGATAAGGCATACTCTTCTGATGATAGACTTGGAACTCCTCATTCAATGCTTAAATGGTCTTATTCAGGAAGTGTGAACCTTAGTCACTCATCAAAATCTTCAAACATCCAAATCTATACAATATGTACTCAATAATAAACTTTGTTGAAGTTTCTATGCTGCAGTCCCTTACTAGTCATGCTTTGGCCCATCTTGTTAAGTAATCAATCACTGTAATTATGTACCTCACACCATCCCTATTTCCAGGTGGGTTGATTGTTCCAAAAAAATCAATGGCCCACTTATTAAAAGACTACAATGTAACTTGTGGTACCAATGACATCTCATCTCTTCTGGAAGGCTCTGCTGTTCTTTCACACACATCACATGCTATAAAATACTCCTTTTCATCTTTATGTAGTGTAGGCCACCACAATATTTCTCTAAAAATATTTTGCACAGTAGCTTTTCTTGCATAGTGTCCAACAACTGAATCTCCATGAGCTTCAGCTAGAATAATATGTCTTTCATGTTCAGGAACATATTTACGCAGTGTCTCATCTAGTTCCATTTTATATAAGTGTCCTTCTATTATTGAAAAGTTAGTTTCCTTAACCACCAATTCTTTCTTTTGTTGCATAGTATATTGATATGGAGCCATTCCTATAGTAAAAAACTTAATGATATCTACGAAGTGGTCATTTTCCACTTTGATTTCAAATCATCTGTGCATCTGGGAGATTATATTATATGTTGGTTGGTTCTTCCCCTGTTTCTAGTCTTGAAAGATGGTCAAGTCTTGCATTCAACCTCCCTGGTTTAACAATGATCTCAAATTCATACTCCTAGAAGTGACAACAACCATTTGCAAATATTTCCTCATAAGATAGTCTTATTAACCGATTACTTCAGTGAAAAATGTTTTGTAAACATCTTAAAATGTGACCCCAACAAATAATGTCTAAACTTCTGGAAAATATACACCATGGCTACTCCTTCCCTTTCTGTAGTGGTGTAATTATTTTCTTCTTTAGATAACTTCCTACTTGCAAAAGCTATAGGATGATCAATCTCCCTACACCAGGTTGTACCAGCACCACACCCAAATCTATACAAGAGGCATCCACGTGGACATGAAATTCCTTTTTCTAATCATGGAACACTAGTGCAGGTGCAACTACCATCTTTTCTTTCAATATGTTGAGGTTCTTCTGACATTCTTCATTCCACCGAAAGGTTGCATCCTTCAACAATTTATCCATGGGCGGAGTGATCTGCACATACCCCTTGATGAAATTCATGTAATACCCAGTATGTCCCAACGTAGTGCGAAGCTATCTTACTATATTCGGTCGAGGTAAGTTCACAATTATAGCGATCTTAGCAGGGTCCATCATTAGTCCTTGCTTACAGATAATATGTCCCAACAATATGTTGAAGGATGCATAAAATATGCACTTATTTAGGTTCAAAGAGATATGATATTGTCTACATTTGTCGATCATAAGTCTTAAACTTCCCACATATTTGCTCGAAAATCCAAATATTGTCCAATCATCAAAGTATACCTCCAAAAACTTGTGGATGTACTCAATAAACGTTGTGATCACCACCCTAGAAAATATAGCATGGGAAATTTTCAATCCAAAGGGCATTACTGTGTATTGGTATGAGCTCCATCCTGTAGAAATGTGGTCTTATGCCGATCTTCAGGTGCAATCCTAATATGATGATAACCTGAGAATCCATCTGTAAATGAGTAAGCTTCATGTCCCACATTTTCCAAAAATTCATATGTAAAAGGGGTAGGGAAGTGATCGTGTAAACATGCATCATTCAACTTTCTTATATCAACATAGATCCTAATTTCTCCTTGAGTCTTATTTTCTTGCACCACCATAGGAATCACCCATTCTGATTCTTCTATAGGTTCAATAACCCCTATTACTATCATCTTATCAAGCTCTACTTTTAATTTCTCCTTATAATTTGGGTTAAGTCTGTAAGGTATTTGTTTGAATGGCTTCACATCAGGCTTAAGAGGAATCTTCATGACTCCTAGATTTCCTATTATACCCTTCATTTCTGAAAACTTGGTAACAAACAATTATTGATATTCATGAAATAACTTTGTAACTTTACTAAATGTCTCTTCATCCCAGTAATCTACTATTGTTGCAAACTTAGCTTCCTTCTCTGATCCTATGTTTATCTTCTTGGTCTTCAGTGGCTTCGTTATGTCTGGTATTTCTATATCAGGCCTAGTCACTTCGCAATATCCTTTTGAATCTGCTATATCAATGTTGTGAGGGTCTTCTTCTTCCCCATATGCAATAATGTTATAACATTTCAGTGCATGTTCTATCTATGCATCACAATCAAGTTTTTTCCATATCAGCGAGGTAACATTTTGAAATATCTTCTTCCTGACTGCCTAAAGGGCCCAGTCTATGTATTGGCAATCATCCTCAAATTTGAATGTTAATATGAAGCCATGAACCATATCTTCCCAATTCTCGGTACCATGTCGAAGTTCTATTTCTAGGTACCGGTTCTTAGGGATTGTCTCCAATGTATGAATGAATCCATATACCCACTCTGAAGTGCATAGCTGGATATGCTCCCTAGGATTTGTTTGATCATCATATTTTATCTCCATTTCTGTTTCTATTTTTCAAAACCTTATCCACATCAGTCTTCGACATTCCTGCCAACCTCCTAAATTCCTCTTGTGTGCATTCCACCATTTAGCAGGGGTAGCTTCCAGGGATATATCCAAGGCTAACGACCTTTGATTTTATTGAACCTGTTCTTCATAATCATTAAGAAAATTATTCACATATCCTATGCCATCATAAGAAGGCTAGTCACATACCTCAAACATCACACAACGACATGATTTGGTAATTCTTAAAAATCACTTTGTGGATACTTCATGCAACCTATTCTACGAATTTTCTAACTCTTCTTTTGAATCTGAGGTACAAGAACTATCATGCTCCCAACTCAACTTTCCTTCTATAGTAGGGTTAACCCAATCTTTTTCCTTCGTTGTCATTTGATAAATGTTGTCTATGTCTGTTGCAAAATATTCTTCTCTAACTGGTTATGTGTATCTTGCTCCTTTCAATGGATCCAAGGAAACAATCACTCTTTTATTGTTTCCTTCAAATATCATTTGTGCCTTATTCAGATTAATTATGGCCATATTGTCAAATTCCTAGTCAAGTCCAAGCAATGCAGGGTAAGGGTTATTGTCATCAACACTATCTATTACTTCAAAATCAACATTAATTCGAACTCCTTCAACGTCCACTGCGACACCTGGTAGTATTCCCATAGGAAATATTTTTATTTTATTTTCCATCCTTAACTAAATAGGTGACCACTGTAGCTTCAGCTTAACCATCAATTTCCATGTATGCTTTGTCAAGACATTAGCGTCATGTCCCAGATCCATAATAACTTGGTCCATCTCATACTCTCCTATCTGCACTCTGAACCTCATTTCTCTTCCAGTTCTCTTCTGTCGATGAGATTTATTGACTGTGCGCATCTCACTTCGAAGTGTTGCTTTTGATGCACAAGAATCTATCAACTCCTGCAACCCTTCTACAACCATTTGATCCCTTAACAATTTCATACAAGTCTATAGAAAATAACTTAATGTACTTACTTGGCTTGCTGCATCCTAGTATTATGTCAGAGCTCGATCTTGTGTCAGATTTTTGTTCTGCATCGAATATGATGATACATTGTAGTTACTTTTCTGATCAGGCTTTGGCTATGCATTAGTTGTCAAAGCTCCAACACCCATAAAACTTCACTTTGCTTCCATAAATAATTATTTTTCTTTTTGAATATAACAAATAGGATATTTCTCAACAATATTTCTAATTCATGCACCTTCAGATTCCTTCTTTTCATTCGCCTTATCACTACCGATCGCAACTCCACTTTTAGTAACAATACTAATTTGAGGTTCATCGGTCCTCCTTTCAACAATCATCATTTGAATATATGTGTCGGTTGTTGATCCATTTTTCACTTCATCTTCGCCATAATTACATGAAATTATTCAATTACATGGGAAAAATATTTACAGTACTTACATGTTGTTGTGGGGTTCTGATAGTCTCTTACAAAATGACTTGGCTGGCCGCAATTATAGAAAATGATTTGACCACATCCTTGACCAGCTCCACCACCGTGACCTCTTCCTTGGTAACCTCCTCGACCATCGCGCTTCCAATTTTCATCATGTCCATACTCTTATACTTGCATTATATAAGTGTCGGCATTGCAGTCCATCATTAGGTCATAAGCCCGACAATTATTATCATCATGTCATACCGATTTACATAACTTGCAATACATATTTCTTGGAGTTTGCACATATTTTTGTGACAGGTAGAAACCTTCTGAGTGATGTGGGCCTTTGAGTTTACATATTTCACAACACAGGCTAGATCCTACATTCAAGGGATTAGGTGCTCCACCATCCATGTAATCCTTGAAGATAGGGCACTGTTCTTTAGAATGGCCCTTCAATCTACAGTTCCTACGCCACACTTGTTCTCTGAATTCATTTATTTTCTTGATATCTTGTATCTTGAGAGTTAGGTTCTCCAATCGATTGTGGATCTAATGCATACCTGCATTAGTATCTCCTATAGATGAAGCTTCCAAATTCATTGGAATCTATAGAGCTTCAACTTGACTTCCTATCTTTTGTTGTATAAATGGAAATATGATATGCGGTAGCAGTGAAACTATAAACCATTATTGATGTTGTTTTGAAGATATTTCCAAGCTTACCTGATCCAATAGCAACTTAAATCGTTGATCTAACTCCCAAACAGACTCAATAGGTTTCTTTTAATTTCTTTCAATTCAGTGATGCACTTCTACTGAGACTTCGACTTCTTAAACTCTCCTACTATTGTTGTTTTAATATCTGCAAATTTTTTGTTCTGATTAGTTGAATACTTCATATACCATGTTAATTCTCTATCTCAAAGTGTTGTAATGAGAAGTGCATTCTTTATGTTCTCATCATTGATCTATTTCACGGTCCATACAGCTTCGCATAAAAACCAAAATTGTTCTAGATCCTCCAATCCAATTCCTCTGAAAATAAGTAGCTTAATATCATCAACCATACCTCTTATGGGGGGGTGGGGGGATGGGGATGGGGATTAGGATGGTAGGGGGAGTGGAAAACCACAAATACCTTGGATATTACTGGATTATAGCTTCTTCTAACTCTCAGGCTAGAAGGGGGAATACTGCGAAGTTACCTGGGGTGAATTTCTTCTTTTTCACTTTCAGATTCACTCAAAAGAGGACTATAATCAATTTATACAAAGGTCTTTGGATCTTTTCCATGAGATATCTTTCTGGTATCTACTCTGTATCTCTTTCCACTTCTCATTGTACCAATATCTTGATCTAATTTATTCTCTCTTATCCCAAACATAAGTAAACTAGTAATCTGATTGCATCTGTAAAACTCCCTTTTCACACAGAAGCATCTTAATCCAAAGTTTTAGAGATTTCAAATATTTACCTCGTGGTACTTTGAAGAATCATTGTTATGCTTCACTGTAGGACATAGTCAAGTCTACTACGAACTTAGTAACGAATCCTCCCAAGATTCTATCAATCCATAAATTGACAACCCTTAAACTCCTATTGTCGATGCTCTTGAGTCTCTGTATCAACTCAGGAGTCCACACCATAGGTTCGTCACCCTTAAAATAGTCATTTATTTTAGTCAACCTTGATACCCACTCATACAACTCAATAGGAAAATAAGCAAAGAAAATCTCGTATTGATATGTAAAAATATACTTTTGCAACCACACTTTGGATGTTAATCGAGGACTTCTGTTTTCTTGATTTAGAAATTCTCGCTCTTTCAGGTCTATCCAGTCTTGAATATATTTATTCAACAGGTTCCACATCCACATATCCCTCAAACATATCCTAGTCCCAAAAAAAGAACCATTTTTTGGCTTGATTTGGGCTGACCCAGGTTCCATATTACTGCACACCAACAAAACCCTTGATCACTGGCCCTTTCGGCAATGACTTGCAAGTAGATCACAGTCTCACCCAAAGTGACTATGAGTGGACGCAGAACTATGTTTCTTTAGCTTTGAGGGACTGATAGATGTGGTATTTTTATGTCTCCTTACTCTTAAAACTTATAAATTACTTCGCCACATTCAATTAATCACAAAAACATGTGATATAAATCCATAAAACATTACTACGTTGAGATAACATGCAACTGTAATAACTACTACACAACAATAGATATTAAGAAATAGATACAAAAAAAGCATAACAAAACTAGAATATCATACAAAAAACTACTTCTTTATTATGATGAATCTTTGAATACAACCAGTCTCGACCTGTGCACTAAGCTCTAGGCGGTCTGCACACTAAGCTGCAGACTCTTCCCAGGCCTTTGCGCACTCAGCTGTAGAGCCTTCCCTTCACTACAAGATTACAGAACACAATGATTTACCATAACACTCCCATCATATCCTATCAACATAGCATTTCAATCCTATATATATACAATTACATCGTCAAAATACCATGGTCCAAATACCATGGACTACCTAAAACAAGAAACTATGACCCAAAACCCATTAAAACATTGTGAGATTTACAAAAAGGAGTGGCTTCAACCCGCCTTGAAGCCCCTATGACAACGTATGGTGTATTTAAAATGCTCCATTACGTGGTCCACTTCATGCTCCGGCCCACAAAATGCGGAGTCTTAGCTAAAATCTAGGTTGAGTTGGGTTACGCCCAACACAATGGTCAGGTTTCAAGCTTCTCAACACAATAGCAATATGTAGATGTATATTTATAAGCCACCCGTAGTTGGACATATTGAATTCACTGGATAGAAGTGACCATCCTAACTAAAGCTTTCAAGAGTTAAGTCAGGGTCTCTCTAAATTCATTTCAAAATTTGACCAACAAATCCTGGCTGGGTATTTAGGTGCATAGAAGGAACAAAACCAAAAGGAACCATTCAATTAAGAGGGAAGCATTGAAACTACCAAAACAAACATGTTAGCCATATTTTCACTACATAGTTAGCTCTTATTGCATGGATAGGAAATATTGCAACTCTAGAAGGGGGTTACCTAAAGAGGTAAATAGAATAACTCTTAGAATTTTTTCTTATTAAAAGCACATGTTTGGATACAGGTTATGTTAGAGTCTGTATCTTCATCCCTCCGTCAGAGATCAAAATCTCTTTTGTTGCATTTCATTTTAGGTGTCTCATTCAGTTCAGTCATCTGCATTCCATTAGGAGCATGGATCATCTGACGGAAGGGTATTTTCACTCATATCCCTCATGGCTTGTACCTGCTGGCCTTGGCTCAGGTCTGTTCATCAAATTCCATCAAAATCATTTCCAGTCATTGATAGTCAATGTTTGGTATTTTGGTGGGCAAAGAGTATTTTTATGATTTTCAGTCTCATTAGGTTTAGGGTTTCATTAATTTAGTCTTCAAAGTGTCCAATAATGCCAGCAGGCACATGAGGAAGCTTCGAATAAAGTTTCACTGCAAAAATTTCATCATCGCAATGCTTGATAATGATTCTTCTTCAAAACTCTGTTTTGAAGAAAAATCATCAATTTTGTCTTTTGTAATAAATGCTATGTAATTTTCAAAGTTTTTCAGTTGTGAAATCCTTCAGGCGCAGCCCTGGTCACCTTTTCCAAATCCCGTGCCACCTATCCCTACAAAAAATAGACAAGAGATTCATCGTCAGTCCAAAAATCAAAGGAACTAAGCAAAACAAAGTTATGTAAAAAGTGCAAAGTGCCAAAGTTCAAACATTAGCAAGTGGGTTATTTCAAAACAAAAATCAAAGTCCTTTGTGTATATAATATATTTTCATATTCAAACAGTTCATTTGCACCAAGAGACATCATTAAGCTGAGTCAAATTGTGGAAGAGCGAAAACAGGGTTTGAAGGTCGGAACTGGTAGTGAGTTTACAGTCACGGCGCACAAGCAAGTCGCGGCGCATACAAACGTTTCCCACCGTGTAAAATACAATGGTCACGATGCATACACCAGGCACGACACATTGGGTTGTGTGCGTGGCGCACAGGGCCGGCACCAAAATTTTTGACATTGCCTCCAAGAAATTCCAAATCGCTCAGTCTAATTTCTCCATGTAAGTTCGACTGATATTGTATTTGCCATTAAACAGAGTTTGGTATTTTTTGAAAGTGGATTATAAGAGTTTGAATGCCAAAATTATAAACCCTCTCATTTGGTCAAAAACTACTCCTTAGGGTTTGAATTTGAGTTTTAAAATTTGATTTTGGTGCCAAGTACTTTAAAGCCTATTCTCTTATGTGTTTCCTTTCCCCCTCACTGTCACACTATCATTAATAGTCCCTCCCCTATTCCCTTATATCCCAAAACCACTCATATCACTTATTCTCATCCGCCAATCCTTTCATTTCCTATCATTATCCCTTTCCCCATATCACTTATAAAAATTCCCAAAATCCCAAGTTCCCCAAATAGTCAAGTGACTGTCCTCACACTTCAAATTTCACTTGATTGAACCAATTTTTTCCCACTGTCAATATTTCCCATAGTCCCTAATTTGACTTTGACACATTTGGAAATCAAGACAAAGACACCAAATTCTTATTTTCATCCCACAAAAATCAGCATATACTTGGCATAGACCTTGCAACATCATGGAGACAGACACTGATACATCATATGAACAAGACAGTGATTCTACCACTGAGCTACATGCACCGAGAAGGCCTTGTAAAGGTGGCAAACATGTGAGAGAAGAGCCCACCTCATTGACTCAGTTGCAGGCCTGCCCACTTGCCATGGAATGTTTTCGAGAGCAGTCATGCTATCAGTACCGTGAGATGATTTCTCAGATTCAACATCATCAGGAGTTGGCTTGGTTGTTTGTATTACATTTGCATGATGGCTAGGTAACTCTTGCTGGTGCAAATTTCACCTTGACACCAGAAACCATTTCTCAAGCAACAGGAATACCGAATGTAGGTGAAGAGTGGAACAAAAGACAACAGGTGGACAGAGTGCATTATGAACCATACATCAGGCCTAGCTATGTGAGACAACTCAGTAGGGTATTCCCATTCTGGTTCCTAAAGGAATCCTATGCGCCTTTGATGAGACTCATTATCAAATACTTCAGTTGTGAGGGCCGGTTCTCACGCCTCTATGCCTACCACATCAGGTTATTGATGCATTTCACGAGAGTGAAGATGATGAACATACCTTATTTCATGTGCCGGAACATTGAGATAATGACCACTCTTGTGCAGAAGAAGACTCCCGAGCAGCAGTACCACAGTATTTATCACTATGCTCTCATCAAGATTGTTGTTGTACATTAGCTTGGATTGCAGGGTATTTCATGGGAGAATTTCATTTCCCATGACTTCTTCACAGCCCCTTAGCCTCCTCCGGAGATTTTCCACGATGCAGGTGAACCTTCACATCAATTTGAAGGTCCCGAGACAGAGCCTATCAGTGTGCCAGTGTTTGTTACTTATCAGAGAGGCACCAGAGCATTATTTGCAGCAGCCCGACGAGTACTATCTCCACCCGGGGTGGAATGGGTCTCGTTGCCGTCATCAGTAGCACAGGTATAGGTACAGGACAGAGGTAAGAGGCCTATGCAGGATGAGGTCCCTTCAGGAGGCTAGGATATTGATTTGATATTGATTGATGAGGATTTGAGCTCTCCAAGCTCAAAACTGAGAGAGATCATTCAGGAGCAGAAGGCTGAGATAGACACATTGACCGACAAATTGCAGAGAGCTAAATGGATCATAAAATATCTGGAGCAGCGGAACAAGAATTTGGAGGATCAACAGAAGATCATGGAGTTGCAAAACATCCGTGAGAACCGGCAAGCTGCCCGGAGAAGCCCAACCGAGATGACACCTATTGAGCGGGAGATCGAGGTTGATAGAAAGACTTGGCTTGAGAGGGTCAACATTCATTTTGAGAAGCTGTTGGAAAAGGAAAACAAGGAGAAGAACATGCTCAGACACATGAAGAACCATTATTGGGCACAAATTCATGTTTGCAAAGCAAGGATCAAGATCCTGAAAGCGAGGCTAAGGAGGGCACTAAAGCGTCGCAAAAGGCATGATAGGCTCAAAATATTGGCCGAAGCTTCTTTGGCCTAGCATAGCACTTGATGAGGGACCTTCAGCCCAAATTTCAAGAAATTTGGGAAACATTTTGTCAATTTTGAATTTTTGGTCACAAAACAGATTTTCCTACCCGACGTGTAGCGCCACTTGGTGCGCGCTTATAATTGGCAGCTCTTCAGGGGGAAAACTTTGAATTTCTGGATTTTTTATTAAAATTTATGCATGATCATGGATTACCTAAGGATTTCATCAAGTTTTGGGTTGCCTAAAGGGTCAAAAACACCCTAAAAATGGCCTTTCTGCCACTTTTTGCACACACAGGAAGCAGTGTTGGGAGAATTGATTTTTGGAGGGGAAAATGGAAACGAAATCTAGAAATTCCACTTGGTTTGGAAAGTAGATAGGTAGGGATTTCCAACGAGCTATCTAGCGCTCAATTTTGACTTAGGGAAGGGCCTCAAAATAAGCTCCAAACTTGTGCTACGCATAGAGATTCCAGGCGCGGTGCATAGAGGAATTTGGCCTATTTTTCACTCAGCAGCTCAGAATTTCGCCTAGTTTTGGCCAGTTTCACTTTTTCATGTAACTCTTGATGTAACTTGATGTAATTTCATGACCATGATGTAATTTTGGCACATTTTTACTTATCTTAGTAGATTCATTCACTAAAAAGTGAAATGTAAGTGAATGGATCAGTTTCCTATCATATAGAGGCAAGTTGTTTCATTGCCTATTTTTCAGTTCCTAGTTTATATATGGTTGAAACATCTCCTAGAATGATGAGCTCGACCCCTAGAGGCATGGGGAGGAGTTAGGCTTGTCTATATAATGTATTTTCTCAGTCATTTTCAATGTTGGACACTGGGGATTGCTTGGCACTTCATTGTACATTTCACCTCTGCAATTTTGGCAAAGGAATAGACCAGGGTTTGCAGCACTCTTTGGGATCCTTGTGGCTCTGTATTTTGATGGTGTTTTTCTCTATGTATTTTTAAGTTCACTGATTTTTATGTGTACCATTTTCCTTCTCCTTTCCTCTTAAATTAAAAAAATGAGTGATTAAGGTAGAATTCATTAGATTGCTTTGCTCTGCCTTAAGTTTTGTTTAATTTTCCATGTTTTCATCTGTTTGAGGAGGATTCTTGAGACCCTCTTGCCCTCTTTAGCTCCTCACCAGTCTGATCCATCCATTAATTCAATCTAAAGCATCAAAACAATTTCCTTCCTTGCCCCAATCAGAACTCTGCAAAAACTAGCCCTAATCCCCGCACCCAAAACTGCCTTTCCCTTTGATCCAACGAAAACCCCCAAAATCAAAATCAAACTCCTTAATTATATAACTAGCCTAAAATTAGCTTTTATTTCAAGTCATCTCAAGTCCTATTGATTATTTTTGCTGAGATTGACCCGGAGAGAGCCCTATCCTGTTCTGGTAGGGCTAGCTACCAGACTGAGCGTGGTTTGATGTTACCCTGAACTCTGCCTTCTTTCAGCCTGAGGTTGATTTGGGCAATAACAGGTTATAACATTTACATATTTCAAAAAAGTGAAATAATTTTTTTTGGATCCTTCATGCTATGAATATCACTACTTGGGTATTGCATTTCCACTGTTAATGAATAATTTTCTGAAAATGACAATATAACTGGTTTAATACTATGTACAATTTATCTATTTTTTTCTTTTTGGTTCAAGAATCAATTGTGTTTCTCCTTTGTTGTATGCATCTTGTTTCAAAAGTTTAGATTTTTCTTTCTTTCTTTTTTTGTATCCTTCCATTGGTATCTTTATAGTGCATGGGAAATTAACCCCCATAAACAATATATCTTTTTTGTAGGGAACCATACACCATAACCTTGTTTTGTAGCAGGTTCATTCCTTCTCTAGTGTTTGTTACATAAATAGTTCCAGTCTTAAATTTATTTCTATTCATTATGAAAATATATGGCCTACATATGGAATTTCTGAGGCACAAGTGCAATTTTTCTGAGAAAGAAATGCGAGGTTCATGAGGCTTATTATTCAAACATTATTATATTTAATCACACGTTATAGATCACATGCGACTTTTCTAAGGCACAAGTGCGAGATTTTCTGAGGCATACATGCAATTTTTCTGAGGCACAAGTGTGAGTTTTCTGAGATGGAAACATGAGGTCCCTGAGGCTTATATACTGTGGCATCATCCGAGCTTGAGTCTGAGATAGAGGATGTGTTTTTTGCCTCCCTTGAGACTTTGTTTCTGTGACATATCTGTGTGGTATTGTGCATGTTCTCTTCCGTAGATTTTTTGGAGATTCGATCCAGCGGCCTCGCTTCTACAAAAAAATCTTCTATCTTCCTCCTGGATTTATAGAAAAGTGTTTTCTAAACCTCCTCTCTCTTCTCTTCATTGGACGGGTTTCACAGGGTTAGATAGAATCTCTTCCACAGTATGTCTCCTAGTTTCACGAAGATAATTGCCAACCCAGTTCCGTCCACCTCTGAGAGTCAATCTCCTGCCCATATTGTCAGTGAAGCCCCAAATCTCATTATGCAGGTGGTCAAGGCCTCACTGGATGAAGCCTCAAATTTTTCTGAAAGTGCCTTAATCTTCTGGTTTAATGTATTTTGGCTAAAGTTGATAGCTCCCCACAATTGGATCTCTGAGGTATGGAAGCCTGTCATTTCTGATGAAATTAATATCTACTCCTATGCTAAGGGCTTCTTTATAGTATATTTTGAAAACTCTGAAAGCAGATAATGCATTTTAGATTCTGGCACTTGGTTTTGGGAAAACTCAAGCCTATTCATGAAGCCATGGAACCCATCATTCAATCCCTCAACAAAAGTCATAACCTCAGCACCAGTTTGGGTCAGATTGCCAAACCTACCCTTGCATCTCTCAAATCTCTCCTCGCTAAAAGCCATTGGAAATGCAATTGGGAAATTTTTATTGCTGGTGCCGAGAAATAGAGGAATATGTCAGAACCACCTATGCATGCATCTGTGTAGAAATGGAATTTAGCGCCAGATTCCAAATTGAAATAATCCTAACAAGAAAATACTATGTATGGAACCAGAAACTCGACTATGAAAGTGTCCTCTTCAGATGTCGATCCTGCTTTGAGACAGGCCATCTAGCCAAAAATTGCCCAAAAGTCTCCCAAAAAAATTCTGCTAGAAAGAATCACCATAGATCTACATGGTGGGAAGGAGCACAAATGGAACATTACACTGTCATCAAGGAAGAATACTCTCCAGAAAACTATGAATCACAAGAAATCAAGAAAGAAAGAAACAACCTCAAGACAAGCAGGGGGAAAGCCCTGCCCAACAGCAAAAAATCGAACTCGACAACCCCTCAAGCATAAAAAATTATGAGGATTCAAATACCAGGCAAAAGAAATCTTCATTTAGTATCAAAGCAGATCTCCCAGATCCTGAAGATAAGACACCAGCATCCCAAGAATCAGAAGAGATGAAGGAGCTGCAAGATAAAGGAAGTTGGAAGACCGTAGAGAAGAAAAAGAAAGCTACAACACCAATCTCGCTAAGAAAGACGAGAAGTAACACAATTAAGAAATAAGAAAATTATAAGTCCGATAGACCAAAATTTGGTCTCAGTGGATGTTAACCATCATCATCATCATCATGGAAATACCAGGCACTAATAAAGTGAAAACGGTTTGGAAGCTAAAAGTAGAAAATGAATGCATTTGTGATAGATGCAAATGTTTAAGCTTGGGAGTAACTGTTGTGCATAAATAAAACCTTAATCTCATCTATTTTGATCTCTAATTTCTCACTCCTAGTTGTTCTACTCAACCATGGAATAAAATATAGTAACATAGAATATAACCCTTACTCCTACTAGCGATCTGATTTTTAACATTCTTCCCCACGAAAAAAATATGCAATGACTATGTTATAAAATTGAATGGTGTACTAGATCTATTATATTTTTGTAGAGAAAAAAAAAAAATATATATATATATATATATATATATATATATATATATATATATATATATATATATATATATATATATATATATATATATATATATATATATTGTTTTTCACTCGACAAGAATACCTTATAACCTTTTAGAATTTTTGCAGTTATAAAAGAAAGGTCACAACATCTCTTAAACTAAACAGATTTATAAATTTATGTACAATTGGAATTTCGATTTTTGTTGACAAAGTAAAGGTTGACTAGTAAAAAAGTGATGGACCATTTGAATAACACAACAAATATAATTTTCATTGTCAATACTGCAACGAATTAGATTTTTTTTGGTATTGCGATGAACCAGGAAAACCATCTAAAGAACGAGGATTTCGAGATATTTCGTCGTAATACTAATGAACACGAGTGAATTAGACCAAAAAAATTGACATTATTCTTGTAATTTTCAATGGTCCGACCTATTTTATCCGTACGATCGTGCTATTTCGTCGAATTTATTCCTATATGTAGCAGTGCCATAATTAAGATTTTTTAATAAATTACAAAGTTTTGATCAATTTTAAACATATCTTAGGTGACACAACATGTTCAACTCATGGTACTATACCTGCACATGTGCACAGATACACCACCGCATGGGCCCATCCTCTGAACACTTTTCCATAGTCAGATGACATCGACATCCTCTCATTTTTCATGTCTCTCATACCTATCGTTTCCATTCTTTCTATTAAAGCTCCTCCACATAGGGTGTTTTCTAGCTTGAAACAATTTAATATAGCAACAACCGAATAGTTGTAGATCTAGGGTAGATGTTTTCTAGCTTGACAAGTCCTAGGTAATATGGCCATAAATTAAATCATAGGTGCTTGAAAGGGGCCATATTTTAGGAGTTACACTACATACATTAGCATAGTAGATATCTCACTCATGAAGAGGAAATTGGGTATATATGTTGATATGGGACCTCCCCACCAGCATATGGTTATAAAAATGGAAAGGATGCTTTATGCTTGTCTCCCGTGTATGGTAAATTTTCTTTTTAAGCGATTTATTTTGCTTTCACTTGTTAGGTTTCAAGCTTCTCAACACAATAGAAATAGGTATATGCATATTTATAAGCCACCTAAAATTGGATACAGTGAATTCACTGGAGAGTTATGACCATCCCGACTGAACCTTTTAGGAGTTAAGTCAGGTTCATTCTAAAAGAATTCCAATATTTGACTAGCGAGTCTTGGCTGGGTATGCAAGTGCATCAGAGAACATAACCAAAAGGAATAGTTGGTTTGATATGGAAATATTGGAGCTACCGAAGAAAGCATGTTAACCATAATTTCGCTTGGTAGCCAACTCTCATTGCATGGATAGGCATAATTGCGACTCTAGAAGGGAGCTACTTAAAGAGGTACATATAAGAACATTGAGACTTGTTTCATATTATAAGCACATGTTAGGATACATGTTTTAACATTTACGTAATTCACAGAAGTACAATAAACTTTTATGGCTCCTTCATGCTATGAATATCACTACTTGGGTATTGCATTTCCACTATTAATGAACAATTTTCGAAAATTGACAATATATTTGGTTTAATACTATGGAAAGTATGTATAATTTTGTTTTCTTCTTCAAGAACCAATTTTGTTTCTCATTTTATTTATGCATCTTGTTTTGGAAGCTTAGATGGTTCTTTATTTCCTATATTTGTATCCTTCCATTGGTATCCATGTAGTGCATGTGAAATTAACCTCCATAAACAATAGCAAGTCCATACAACACAACCTTATTTCATAGAAAGTCCATTCCTTCTCTAGTGTTTGTTACAGATTTAGTTATGGTCTTAAATCAATTTTGATACATTATGAAAATATATGGCCCGCATATGCAAATATCAAGGTAAAATAAAATGAAAACAAATTGGAAGCTGAAAGTAAAAAAGGAAGGCATTTGTGTTAGATGCAAATTTTCAAGCTTGGGAGTTACCGATGTGCTTGAATAAAAAATGAAATTGCATAAATGAAAGGAAAATATGCCCAAAAGTTTTAGTCTTGTAGAAATGAAAAGAAAATATGGCCAAAATTTTCGGTCTATGTAACTACTCCATCCAGTGACCATAAATTCAACAATGTGACAAATAATCCTAGTAATGTATTGTTGCTCAATATATATGAATAGCATTTGCATATAACGTTTTTGTCTTTCTTAACAATATTTGCAGATTTGATATACTCAATGTGGTTTGTCGCAATCCTGTAAGAAAAACGGATTTGCATATTATAATCCACGTTTAATATACACACCACAATCATATAAACAAACAATATTTACATATTTGATATGCTCACTGTGTCCTTTAAACTTTCATATTTGATGGTGAGTGTTGACAAGTATGACAGTTTCATGTGGATTTAGATTAGTAGTATCACCCCTCTTCTTCCAAACATATTCATAGTAGTGTGTTATTGTGCTCCAACCTCCTCAAATTTTCCCATCCACAATGAATTAGATGAGGATCCTTATCTAGACTTGTATGTTGACATAGTTCAATATTTTGCAATGGGTGATTTAATCCTTTTGGGAAATCAAGAAAATAAACAGTGGGGATTCGTATGGTAACAGAGAAAAGGCATGTCAAGAAGAGAAGTGATAGTAATACAAGTGGCCAAGTGATGGGAAGTGACAACAAAACAAGTGGGAAAGTGGTGGAGTGATCAAAGAGTTTAAGATTACACTCATAAATGTATCAAGTATATCACTCATAAATGTATCGACTGTATCACTCACAAGCTTATACTATTAAAAATGAATGTATTAGTATATGCTAGCATTTAATGCCAGAAGATTGATGCTATCATTAGTCCAATTATGAAAAATATGAACAAAGTAAATAGGCTTTTAACCTAAGAAGTACATCCGATGAGTTGTGCCTGAGGTCAATAAGAACTGAAATGTAAAACGATGAATTAAAACCATACAAAATGAAAAAAAAAATTAAATACATTTTTTTTTTATAAATTTGGTTAAATTAATAATACGAATATAAGTTACAATCAATCATTTGTCAACATGATATCGATCAATATATACCTTCCTATGCCTTCGAAAATTATACTAACCTATAACACTTCAGAGTACTACATTATGAATTACAACACATTACTCTATGATTTATGTTTATAGCATGTTTTGCATGGAAATAAAAGACAACTAATTTATATATTGTTTTTTATAAAATAATTATGTACATTCAATTTCCAAAATTACCTTAATATATGTATATGTGTCAATCTCTAAAATTTATAAAAGAAATTTATAGTCAAGGTATACACATGTGATAGGGTAAACACATTATTCACAAATATGGATTATGTTCAAATATAAATAAATCCATGTTACTTTTTTATTCTAGGATAGACTTTCAAATCGTGACAGATGGTGTATGGAAAATATTATATATATATATATATATATATATATATATATAATTTATTATTAGTTAGAAATTATTAAGTATATTGATAAATTTCAAAGATTTTCTAACTCCAAGGGTTAGTTTAACTGGTCGAATCCTCGTCGTTAAAACACTTTTTCTATTGAGAGTTCACAATTTCAATTCCATCGACATTCTCGGGGTTAGGCTCTGTGGTTGAGCTGGCAGGAAGTGATCCCTTCGAGTGGATCATCATGGTACAAATATTTCGTGGAGGTAGAGGTCACCGATCTCCCAAGTTCATGAACCACTTAGGAAATTTTATTTTTCAAATATTTTGAATTTGATTGACTAAATAAAATTAGGATTAACTTTTCAAACAGATATTTCAAAACTTTTTTTTTTCAAATTACACAAATTTTACATGACAGAAGGAATTGAGCTTTGTAAAATGTTGTATATTCTGAGATAGCAGATTTTTAGTTGAGTTGTACTCATTGGTGAAAAAATCCAATGTAGTGATATCAAAATAAACTTTAGCTCCCCTTTGATTATGCTCGCCAACAATTGGCCTATGTATATGGATAGGGGAAAAATGTGTAAAATATTGGAAGAGATCCAGTTGTGGTGGATTATTCTTGTCACACGAAAATGGAATGAGAAAATCTTGAGTTAGATATTTATATTGGTGTTTTGAAGGAAGTTATATTTTTTTTCTATTGATTTCAAGGGACTAATCTCAAAATGCATCAAAAAAAGAGGTTTTCCGCAATTTTATACACAATGTATTGGATTTTTTTCATGATATTTATGTATATGTTAAGAGTGTAACCATATTGAACCTCTATTTACTTATTTGATTTTGGAGCAGTTTGTCAGAACACAAATGATACAATAACTAAGATTTATATTATGAAGTTAATATCTCAGATTCTTTAATATTTGATTTTATTATTAAATGAATAATATAAATATAATGTGATAAATGGAGAAAATAAATTAAAAAAACATGTATTATTGACAATGGACACAAGTTTTTACCCTGGGAAACCCTTATCGAAGAAAATCGAACTAAAAGAAAAGGCTACTTTGCTCTCTTTTCTCTTGTATGGAAATACACAAGTATAAAGGAAGATATACCATTTATGAGGTTACGTGAGACCTATGACCTATAATTCTACTACAAAACCTTAAGTCAGTCTATTTTTCTCTCTAATTTCTCAATCCTAGTTGTTCCACTCAACTATGGAATAAGATATAATAGTATATAATATAACACCTACTCCTACTAGTGACTTGATATTTAACATAGTTTGATAGTGTTGAATTTTTGTAGTCATGACCAATCTTCATAATTAATATTTTAGCCCTTAACGTATTTTTAATGATAAATATAAAGCATGTTCTTCATGCTATTGCTAATAAAGAAATTTTAAGGAATTTTCTTTATTTCCTTTTCAAAAGAGAAATTTTGAATTTTTGAAAATTGAATTTTTTTTCTCCAGACAATCCAAGTCAACCCTCCTCCTAGTCACGTTGGCCCCGGTCAAAGAGGCACCCATTCGAATAGCCATAAATGCATATATAACTCCTCTAATAGACGCAACTTGAATTACACACAAGAATATATATTTGTTCATTCAAGCGAAGAAGAAGGAGGCTAGGAAGACAAAGAAGTATGGATATCTCTCTCTCTCTCTCATTTGATTTCACATGTGGGGTATTCTCTCTACTACTTCCCTCACACGTGTGGAAGAAAAGGACGAAATTTTTGATGTATGTCAGAGCAACAAGACCGATATTCTTGGATGAAGAAGCAAGCTGGATTTATGCTCTAGTAGATCATATTAGACATAGGTTCTTGGGAAGTTGTTTGACCTAACTAAGAGGAAATTGGATAGGTTTGACCAAGTATACTTTCTTAGTCAGTTTGACCTTGTGATTGACTAGAAGATCTAGGTGTGTCTCTTGTTTAACTAAAGAATTTCTCTAAGGGAAAGGTTGTTGGTTTTTCCCCCATGTGGGTTTTCCCAGGGTAAATGCTTGTGTTCTTGTTTAGTTGTCTCTTTATGATCCTACTAGCTTTTAGTTTCTATTCCTGAGATCTTATATGTAATTTATTTATGATAAATATGAATTCAAGAAAAAGAGTGACTAAATAAATCATAAGAATTAATTATCATTTTATAATATTCTATGAAAAATCAACATGGTTAGAGCCATGGTAAAAAGAGCAGTGTTGAAGAACAATTCATTCTTGTTTCAAGATAGCCTCTATGGCTTGATTTTCTCACTAGACCTAGAATTAATAGTTTAAGAATCACATTCCAAAATAAGGATGAAATTTTGTTGTGGAGAAAGGATTCCTAGTTCAATATCACAGTTTGCAAAAAGATCAAAGATCTATTTGTGATTTTTGAAAGAATGTCAGTTCCCTAAACCTCATTCCATATATATAAGGGTCGTAGAAGTTTGGAAAATTAGGTAGATTGAGAAAGTTGGAAGGTCAATATTATCTATTCTAGGCATCAATCCGAAATGCCTCAAAAGTTTGAAAAACCCCAGAGGATGAATATGGTTGTAGGAAGCTGAATATGACCATAGTTGGCTAAAGAAAGTTTTAATGCCTCAGAATTTGTCTCGGTGATCAAGAAACCTCAAATGAAAAATCTAGCAAGGTCATATATCAAATTTAAAAGGATTATATTGTTGTATTAAAGTCTCTAAATCATACTAAATTAAAATCTTTATGCTAACTTAGTCATTTTCAGAATTAAAGAGGCCAAGTCCCTTAAATTACTTGAGGATCCAAGATGGTGTCACTTTGAAGGGAATGTAATATTCCTAATTAGCCCAAGCTAATGGGACTATACAATTTTGTTTCATTTTCTTATTGCAAGAATAAATGTGTAAAGGAGGACAATAAAAACTCCTAAAAAGAGTGAATAAATCAATGCCCACTGTGAACAAGGCTAAATCTGGGCTGCCTTAATAAAACACCCTTATGTGTGAAAGGGATTGAGGAATTTGACTGGGTCAACAGGACCAAATCCACAACTTTTTCCAGATGCAATGAACCTCCTAGATGCACAACGCAGTGCTAGTTGGAGGCTACACATGTGAAAGGAGATAAATCATTGAGATGGTTTAGGGTTTTGCAAGACTTTCATCTTATAAAAGGAAGAGGGGACAACAAGAGAAGGTTTTTCATGGTATGAAATGTATGAATATTTTATCTGTTTAGACATATATCATTCTCTTTTTGTTTAGCTGAGAAAAGTGTTGTTTAGCACTGGGTGTTCCTGATCGGGAATCCCACCTCTTCCATTGAGTAGCTCTTGGAGGAGTCTTGTACATCTTGTCCACTATCAGGCATTTGGCCAAGCTTCATATTCCAACTACAACGCAGATCCTGTTGAGGGTTTGGTTGTCCTTGTAAGCTTCAGCAAGTGGAGGCTAGATCTGCTTAGATCTAGGCCATTCTAGTGCCTCTTTTCAGTGGGAGAGTCTTCTATTCCATTTACGAGAGTGTATTAGCTGATTGGAGCTTTAGATCTACATATTGGAATTTTTCCAATCTGATCTTCAAGTCTACAACGCATTTTATCTTCCAGGACTGCGTTATCTGCAAAAGGAAAGTTGCAGGGTGTTTTGGCAACTATTGAGGAGTGATCTCTAGTGTTGGGGATCTGCCCTTCATTGTGGTGATCCATGGATTTCTGTTCTTATCCATGTCATATTTAGATCTGACCTAAATAATCTTGTATATGATTCATAAATTCTGAATAGATTTGTAGATCTGCAACATAGAATCTCAGATCTACTCCTTATGCTTCATGTATTGTTAAAAACCCCAAGGGGTATGTAGAATAGAGACAATCTAGTGTACAGATCTGATATAGATCTAATATTTCATACATAGATCTACTCTATATCTAAGCTGTAATCTAATGTTGTTGTATTCTCAATAAAATAACACTGCCAAGCCTTTTGCAGTCATTACATGTGTTGCAGCACCTCTTCTTGAGGGATTTCTTCCACCATTGTATTCTCTTTCATTTGATCTGTTGTATGGGACTCATAATGGATCTGATTTGATGATATATACATGAATGTTGAGCCTCCATATTGGCCTCTTGCTAATTCTTAGCCAAAATGTGTTATTTCAAAAGCAATATTGTTGCATATTGCTGCAGTCCCTTCCTTGGGCATTTTTCAAGCAATACTAGGTGTGGGAGATCTTTTTACCTCACCTAGTTTGATTTGTTTCTAATTTCCTCTTGGATTTAGGTCTTAGAATTTCATATATAAGGGATCCAAGGGCTGATCTTGATTGCTGTAGCATACATTTATGAAAAATGCATTTTTAAGACATGCATGGCTGATAGTCTCAATTTGGGGATATTACAATTTTATCAGAGCAATCATCTTGGCACAGCCTGTGATTTGATTTTCTTGAGAAGCCAATATGTCTTTTCATGGAAAGAAGAGAATGATTAAGAAGTATGTTTACACTGAAGACACAAAAGAAAAGGGTAAGACCCCTTTATTTGGAAGATTGCAAGGAGAAGAGTTCTCTAAAACTCTTTCTCAAGCTATGTATGAACTGAAAGAAGAAATCCAGGGAATGAAGAGGGAAAGACATGAAGATCCCTCAGGAGGATTTTTACATCAATAAAGCCCCAACACTTCTTACACTGTGTGTGAGAATTTAGCCACACAACCTGATCTACAACGTTGGAGCATGCCTACTTTCTTGTCAAAGAAAGAAGGAAAATGAGGAACACCAAAGGAGGGATATCTTGGTGATTATCTCCAAGAATATGAGTCTCAATCAGAGAGATTCAAAGAGCATCCCAGTTTCCTAGAGTTCTGTCAACTCAAAGAAGAAAGATCCAACAACTACAGTAGAAGAAGAGGGTGCATGCAACACACTTTGGGTAGATTCTCTCTACCTACTTTTGATGGATCACCTAAGGACTCAACCACGTTTTGGGTAAGAAAGCTTGACACATACTTTCAGCTGCATCAAGTTTTAGAAGAAGAAGCCTTGAGAGTAGCAGCACTACATCTTCAAGGAAAGGCTTATGCCTGGTGGCTGTTTGAGTCTTCTTCCTTGAAAAGGGTAAATATCTCTTCTTATACAAAGCTCACTAGGAGACTAGTGAAAATATTTTATTTAAGACACTCTTAAACTTCTTGGGAAAAGTAAATCAAGCCCAAGAAACTTGAATCTTTGCATAATTTGGAAGAATCTATAAAGCCAACTCCAGTTCTAAACATTTTTGACGGGGTTGAAGATATGCTGCATAATTTTCCAAAGGAAAAAACCCCACTACAGCAAGGTCTCTTTTCTCAAGGAGAAAACATGAGGGGTCCTTCTTCAAGAAGAGACCAAGGAAAAGGGTCTCTTAATGATGAGGCATCCTCCATTGACGAGGACAAGGGGGAAAATGAGCAGAGAGGATCCTCCAGCGCTGTGATAGCAGAAGGAGATCTATTCTCATTAGGAGATGGTGATGAAGCAATTGCTTCCACTAGAGGGGCTCTTTCACCTTTGCAAGGAGTTCCTAAGGATCTTCCACATGAAGGACATGAGCATCATGTGTCTATGCTAAGAGACAATGAGACAGAACAAAGGAGGGATCACAAAGATGACATAGCAGAAGATGATCCACTATTGCTAGAAGAAGAGAATGGAGCAAATGCTCTAATCAGAGACACTCTTGCATCAGTAAGAGTGGTCTCCAAATTTCATGAGACTTCCACACATGAAATAGAGTTGAAATTGCATAGTGGAAGCAGGTACATGAGAATCCCATCTATTATGCATATGAGGATGGTCCCTGAAACCTCATTATCTAGTGTCAAACCACATGGGAGGTCACCTAATTCAGATTCTGTGGGGGAAACCTCACAACTTGTTGCTCCAAACTCAGATCCAGGAGGGATTGGAGCACTTGAAGACAAAGCTACAACACTAGCAGACTTGGGTAAGCTCATGGAGGAGGGAAATATTCTTCCCCTATTATCATCACTCACTCTCCTTTCTGATCCTACGTTGTGGGAGGAGAAAAATGGAAGGAAAAAAATTCCAACACACACCTTTGGCATAGGATATGTCAAGGGAAGTATCAATAACATGACAGACACCTTGGTTGATGCATCATCAACACTGTCATTGTTGAGCAGTGTAGATCTGTATTGGAAATCCCAACTGCTAGTGGATTATTCCAAAGATCTTCACACAAGTATGATATTTGATGACCAGCTGCATGAAGAGGCCTACTTATTCCAAGGAGGAGTCATCTATCATCATGGTATAATATTTTTGTCTAGAGCTTCTATGCTCAAGCATAAGATACTACAAGGAGCACACAAATATTTTTGTTTCAGCCACCTGTATTCCACGAGGATCTACAAAATCATCATGAGGAGCTTTGATTGGAAAGGCTTGGAAGAAGAACTATATCAGCATTTTCAATAATGCATGAGCTATGTGGAGTTGGGGCAGCCATGGGACTCTATGCAAGAGTAATTTCATCCATATATTCCTTCTTTTGAAAGAGGGGAAAGATCCATGCACAACTCCATGTGTATGAGAGACATTTTTGGTAAAGGATCTGTTCATGTAAAGCAAGTTTTATTTTCTGATTGCACATGTTATTTTACCATTTTTATGTAGGCCCTGACTACTAAAAGGAGTAATGTATCAGGTAAATCTCATGTCAACTATTGGGCCACTAAAATTTCTGAATTTGGCCACTCCCTTGATGAGAAAAGGGAGATTTCTCATCATGATGGGTGCTTCCCCAAGGCACCAAACATATCTCTCACCTTCAAACATAGTGAGATGACTTGGGCAACAAGTAAGTGGTGGGAAAACCACTTACCCTGTCTTGATTTGAGGCAAGCAAGAGATGCACTTTGTTGGTATCACATGTGGGACTATAACCCACCTCCGCGTGCTCAAATTTCTATTTTCTTATATGTAGTTTTACTTCCATACATTGTGTTATCACTCAGATTTTCCTTGAAGTTGTTGGAAGAGGAAAGGGGTCCGAGGTAACCACAAACAAACCTTCAAATACAGAATCTAGCCAATCTGTATCTAGAGAGGGCTCTCTCTATAAAATATAGCTTTGTTTTTAGAAGATATTAGGCTAGTTGTAAAGTCCAGAGGTTTTGATTTTGTTTGAGTTGATAGAATTCTTTAGCTAAGATTAAGATCAAGTAGTTTTAGTCCATTGGGCTATGGAGTCAAAGGATTGGCTGCACTGGCTTAAGTTTTTTAACAAAAGATGGTTTATCAGGGAAAGATAATCAAACTAGAAACAATTATGGATCTAAAGTGAATGGAATGGAATTCAAACGGATGAAAGACAATAAAGAATCTTTAAAAACATTCAAGAGAAGATAAATAGATTGATTATAAATAAAGAGCAGTTAAGTATTCTTTACTAAATAACCAAAGATATATGAACTAGACAAACAGGAGCAATTAAGAATTCACTGTTTAAACCAGTTTAGAGGAAAACATTTAAAATAATAACGACTGAAATCAGATTACACCTAAGTACTTTCTGATTTAATATTTTTCGTTAATTATCAAGATAATGAAACACAGATGATATTGTAAACAAATGTAAAACTTTAAAACATGGGATAGAGATGACTTATTGATCCTTCATTCGACACATGAATCCTGAGAAAAGTCTTATGCCTCAATTCCTTGTCCAGTTTTGCCACGAAAAATTTCTCCAAAGCTCTTTATTCCAAAATATTCAATGTTACATCAAAGTATAAGAATCCACCCTCAATAATCTGATTGAGGGCTTATTTATACAAAAAATCATACAAAATATCTCTTAACAAAACGAGATATAATCTAAGATGAATCACAAATAAGTTACAATAAAAATAGAGACATATGGTCTCATAGATAAGACAAAAAAGCAACTAATGTTGTGTTGTTTCCTCCTTTTGAGAATGTGCTGGAGGCAGGACCTATATTTTAGCTCTTCGTTGTCCTCTTCAGTAATTTTGTTCTAACTGACTTGCTTCACTGATACTCTTTGTTTTTACTGATACACTTTCAACTGAACTGATACTCTTTGACCTTCATTTGTCCCTTTATCCCTTATACTGTAGTAAATAGGCAAAATTTCATATAAGGATAAATTTTACAAAAGTTCCAACAAATCTTCCCACCATTTATCTTCTGCTATTTTGGTCCGTTGAAGCTTCCTTAATGTTTCATCAGCCTCGGTATATCTGAAGAAATTAGGCTGATTAGGAAACAAATGTCTTACTTCATGTTCAAGATAAAACAAATTCTCTAATCTGTCATGAAGATTCCTTCCTGTAGGTAATGTTGCTTATGATGAAATGGTTGAGGAACTAGCAATGAAATGATTGTGAGCATGTATGTCCAATTTCCTAACATAAGTTTCCAGGTCCATTATTTTATCTTCTGAAACCATAGGGCTGGGCAACCCTTTATTCAATAAAACATTAAACCTTTCTCTGAAAGCAATGATTTCACTTTGCATGTCAAAGCACCTTCGTTCCAAATTTTGCATAAGAGTTCTTTTAGTAAAAACTATTTTTATCTCCGAGATTGTTGCAGTTCTATCCTGAATACCCAAGTCTGCAAGTTTCTGTTTGGTTTGGGTGTTTAGAAACTGTATTAGCTGATTGGCTTCCTCAGGCCTATTTCCTAATTCTGCTCGTGTATTCTCAACTTCATCCAGAGCTACTTTGACCAAATCATTCTGCTCGTATATTATCTGGATTGAAGACCAGATATCTTTTATTGACTGAATAATATCATCCCAAAGAATGTCATTTATTTCTCTTAAAGGTTTCTCCAGTGTGAGATCCCTTTCCAAGGCTTTAAATAATTTTTCCAACTTTTTGACTTCTCTTGTTTTGTCAGCAATAGTCATTTTTGAAAGATCATATTTCTGTTCCAAATTAACAAGTTGTAACTTTGTGTGCTGAAGTTCTGTTACTTGAAGTTTCAAGTCATTCATTGATTTTATTAGTTCTTTTGTAATCAAATTTGAAGTATTTACTTGTGATGGCTCTGTTGATTGACCTATTGGTTGACTTGTTGTACCTGTGATAATCACTGCTGTAGATACTGGAACATTGGAATGCTTGTATTTTAAAGCTGGTTCAAGTTATTTTTCTGTTTCAGTGAGTTTCTCATTCATTTTCAAGAGCAACTCCATCATTTCTTCTTCAAAATTCTTCTTTATTACTTCTTCAGTTTGAGGATGTCTGGAGGCTGGAAATTTCAACTGCTTTCTCAAAGCTGCAATGTCATCATCTTTTTTCTTGATTAGAGCTTCTATACCTTTGACATCCTTTGGATTGTGACCCAAACCATTTATTATTTATTCCAATGTTTTTATCCTGTTATCTTTGGCTTGAGAAAAAGCCTTTTCAAGCTGCAATTGTGTATTAGTGTTTTCCAAAGAATCCTGTAACCTGTGAGCTGCCATTGCCTTATCAGTCAAAGTAGAATTGATCATTTCACCAGTCTGCTTATGTAACTCAATCTGATCTAAAGGATGGATATCCTTTGCTAGGACTTCAAAGTTTGTCCTAATATAATCAATAACTATTTGGGGTTGTTGCACCTTGGGTTTGAAATGGCTCATTATCATTTTTCCCTGTTCGATGTCAAAAGCTGACATCAATCTTTCTTGATTCTTTGGAGCCATTTTCATATATTGATTATATATTTGAATTATCAGTGGATCGCTCTTGGCCTTGATATTGATAAATGTCTTTTTGATATCTCCTTCATCTTTAACTAGAGTTTTGAAAGAAGATATTTCAACACTCTATTGCTTTTGTAATTCTTTCCTTTGTGAGGTAGTGGATGCTCCACTGATTGAACCTATTTGTTGACTGCCCAATTGTTCTTGTCATTGAATATCAATGATTTCATCAATAGATTCTACTCCTGGAGGAGTATTTAATTTCTGTTTCTTAGCCTGAGGCTGTTGTAAAGATTCAGTGGGAGGAGTAGGAACTTCAACATCTCTCTTTTTTCCCTTTTCCACATTTGATGGAGTCTGCAAAATTGATATTTCTACTGGATTGATTTGAACAGAAGAAACATGTACTTGATTCTGTCCCTTGGAAGTTTGAGGTTGTTCTGTCATAGTGAATGTTTCTTTAACTAGTATATCAACCTCTTTCTCTTTTCCCTTAGATGATAATGCAATGTTTTCTTGTAATTTCTGCTGAAAAATCCCAGATGAGGAAGGACCAACTTCTGATCTTGGTACCTGTGTAAAAGAGTCTAGGTCAAGCATCTTTTCAAGATCTTTGATAACATTGTCTACATTGACCTGCTCACTATCCTTCTCTATCAATGTTCCTTCTATCCATTCATCTGTATTAGCATATTTTTCAATCTCTGGGATTCTTTGATGTATGTATGGTGCTGATTTATTTTTCATTCTTTTATCACAAATGAAGTTGAATGGGTCATAAGGCACCCAATAGAAACTCTTTTGTAATCTGAAACGATCTTGTAATATCTTTTCAGCTTCTTCCCCTGCATCCCTAGAGTTACAGATAAAGGGACCTAATTGACTTTTGATCCGGAGTTGAGCCTTCTTCTTTGCATTACAAAAATGAATTATATTAGAATTGTTCATCTGCCTGAAATATTCTAATGCAAAGATTCTCATGGGGACATATTTTGGCAATTTGAATGGACATAATTCACATCCATATATCCTGACTTCAGTGTGATTTTGGTATAAGTACCAATCACCAACTTTGTATTGTTTTGAGAGCTGTAAAGTTTTCTTGATTTCATTGCTAAGTCTTGGAGGAGAAACTCCTGTCAACAAGGTGGTTGTAGGGTGTATGAAAAGATCAATGAACTCATTATAGGAATAGGGAGAATCTCGAGAACTATGAGTGATGGCTGATTAAAAGATAACAGACCTAGCATTCCCTTGGGCATCAAGCTTTTTGATATAGAAAGGGAAATTTTACGACTGATAATAGAGCATGAGGTGGTAGATGACAGAGGAATACTTGAAAACTTTCTCATTTTATAATCTCATGAATTGATCATGGATTTTATCTGCAATGTATGATGCAAAGTCATACCTGACAGCAGGAGGTTGTCCAGGGGTAAAAATATACAATAATACTAGGATTAAATGGTCCACAAATTCACTGGTATTAAAGCCCATTATAAAGGATATCATTTCCAAAACAATTCTACCCTCCTCTATGAAAAAAGAATACCCATAAGGGGGAGGGCCTTTAGGATGATGATCAGGCAACATAAAGGTCTCGCAGATGTGGCTTAATTCTTCATGGGATAGTTTGGTGGATTTCTCAAGTAAATATCCCATGGATAGGGGAGTGAGGGCTTGATCAGGTTGAAAATGTAGCATCTCATTGATAGACTGAGCAGTAATTGGGAAAAGGACATCTTGATTTGGGGATAAGACTGCTCTTTGGTTAGGATCATAATTTGCATGGCAAAAATGGATTATTTCAGGGAAAATATGGACAGAGGGAAAGAGGTACCGGGGAAGATTAGATTCCCATAACCCAATCGTATCCAAGCCATTCAAATAATTGTCTCTGCAGTGACAAAAAATTCGAAGAGGACTATCAATAAAAACCAGGTCTTTGATTTGGAAATCTCTGTCGACTAATGATAAATAATCCAGGTCTCTATGAGGGGCATTCAATGGGGTGACGTTTAAAGCCACAGGAACTTCCATTTTTGGTTCTTGTGGATTCAAAAATGGAAATTCGGCTTATGGTGAAAAATTGAGCAAAATTATAGGTTTCGATGGGAGAAACATGTATAATTGCAGATTGGGAATTCAATTACAGTTCTTGGGATTAAGGAATGAACGAGAAATTAATTTTAACTCTGTTTCAGTGAAAGGAAAAGGAAAGCCGAGTTTCTTACAGAGTTCAGTGCGAATTTAGGGTAAATACCTATTTTTTCTTTTGGAGATAGCAGGTACTGGTTAAGGCGGATAATCTTCTGAGAGGCTTGACTGCAATTTTCTTCGACAGGATAAAGGTTGGCGGACTTCAAAAATTTGAAATTCGAAATTTCTGCATGGAGGGTGTATTCGTTTTCTGCGTACAAAATAATGAAAAAGACGTGAATTTTTGTTTTATTGGCAAAGTCAAATGGGGGGTGAATTTTTTATT
Organism: Pinus albicaulis; assembly: GCA_034641835.2. Classification (NCBI taxonomy): domain Eukaryota; kingdom Viridiplantae; phylum Streptophyta; class Pinopsida; order Pinales; family Pinaceae; genus Pinus; species Pinus albicaulis. The sequence continues at coordinate 1,703,496,888 of CM076581.1, read as the reverse complement.
ATTTTAATAAATGACGTCATCCTATACGACAGATGAGTCACAGGAAAAGGTGGTAAATGGTTTATTCCGCACCACTTTTAAGGGAAGGCAGTTTTGGGTGGAGAGGCAGCGAATCCATAGAACACACGACACATGGCCAAGGTACTATTTGAAAACCACTGGCATTTCGAGCATTAATGCTCGGATTGGGGATGGCCAGTGGAATTAACGACATCCGTTGATCTTGGAGCGGGTGATCGAACGGTGGACGGGGCAGGAAGTTGATAGGGTTTTAATGGCACGGGCCTGACATGTTTTATTATGAAATAATCATTTTGGGAGCATTTTGATTGGTGGGGCAGGTTCTTAATTAATCGTGAGGATTAATTAAGTCCTTTATGCAGCGGTAAAGTGATCGGGAATAGTTTTTAGACTAGAGTCAAAGTTAGGGTATGGGTTACTAACTCAAGTTAAGCATCGGGCAAATTGAAAATACAAAGGGGATGAGTTATTTGTTTGAAGTTTTAGTTTAAACTAAACTTCGGGTTTGTTTTTGTTTTAAACACGTAAAACATGTTTAAAAGTTTTTCCATATATATTTTTTATTATACAATAATTAAATCAATGCGATTTATTTACCATAGGGGGCGGGAATAGAATTAAAGATATTTTTTAGCCGAAAGGGAATATAAAGTGGATTTTTAATTTGAAATAAGTGGGAATTAAATACTTTTGGCTAAAAATTATAATACAAGGGTTTTGGGAATATTATATAAAAAAGGGGCTATATACATAGGACAAGGTTATTTCACTATGAATTTAATATATAAATTAGAGTTAATATGACAAAGGGACAATGTAAACTCAAAATACTTAAATATAACCAAGAAAGTGAAGTTTCAAAAGTAAATGGAATTATTATACTTTCATCACTTAGACTTAGAATAAAATTGATTTTGAGGGCTTTTATGAAATATTGAAGGATTTTCTTAAGTAAAATGGGATTTTACTTAGAAAAATATTTTTGAGAGGTGGATGAATGAGATAATGGATGATTTCAAGTACTTAGGTTTTTTCAATTATTGGGCCGAGGGTCCGGTCCCTCCAAAAGTCAAGGAAATGCCTTGAGCCCCTCTAATCTTCAAATACCTTAGCACTTAGGGGAAATTAGTGAAGTCTTTAGGGAAAAATGAAGGGGAAGTTAATAATCTTGAATTTTCTTTGTTGTGGACCTTTTCCAATGTAGTATCTGCCTTTAAACTTGTGATGAAAGTAAAATTGAACACATTTGGAACCATGATTCATCACATGTAATTCTGCAACAAAATCTACCTACCCTACCTACTTACTCTACCATTTTCTCTTCTTTATTAGGGTGCACTTAGACTGGCAAACCCTTATCAATCTTCTTTTTCTTTTACATGGCAAACCTATCTATTTCTACACTTATTACATCCAAGGGCTCAGATTAAATTGTTGAGCACCTTTTATTAACTCTACCTATCTAATTAATCTGCCAAGATTAAATTGTTTGGTCAGATATTTATTCTCTATTCTACAATATGAAATTGAAAAATGAATGTCTCAAGTTTAAATTGTTTGACTCTTCATAAATTGTGGCAAAAATTTGACAAGCTGCACATAATTTTGTTTATTACATCAGAGTAAAAAGTAGTGGCATTTAGACTTGCACACTTTCCTTGGCCTTTCTTTTGGGGGGGTTCATTTTCTTTCACTTTTTTGGCCATTTTTATTTTTTCACCCTTTGATTTTTCTTTTAGGGTATATCCTCTTTACATTTTTAAAATTTTTTGATTTTTTGATTTTTTGAGAATATGGAACACCTTTGCACAAGAAAAAGGTTTGACCATATTGCATAGTTCATCAAGTCAATCATGAAAAATGACACCTATTGGTATAGGAGTCTAACACTGGCTCCACTTGGGGATGGATTTTCCTGGTGAAAAGTCAAGAACAGACAGTCAGATGTCTAAAAATGTCTTTAACTGAACGATGAAATCTTCTTTTTCTGGTGGCTTTATTGTATATATGATAGTAAAACTTATGAAGCTTAGGGCCTTCACTTCGGGCTTCAACTCCAGTAGGTCACTATCCACTCAAAACTGATGCTTTTAGAAAGGATATATTATGTACATGTTAAAAATTAGAACATCCTAGTAAATAGGATATAGGTAGTGTTTTAGCATTCGACCATTGACTGGTCCTTCCTCAGCTTTTGAACCATCCAAATTCTTCAAAAAATATGTGTTATTTCCCTGTAAAGCATGAATGATGTAAGGTCCTTTCCATAAGAAATCAAATTTCCCATGTTTCCCTTTATCTTCCCTTTTGGAATCCCATCTTAAAACTTTGTCTTCCAGTTGAAAATATTCTTCTTTGGTCCTTTTGTCAAACATCTTCTTTAATTTTTCCTGCAAAACTTGGGATCATTGATACACTTCTTCTCTAGTCTGTTGCAAGTGAATTGTTTGATTTATTCTTCTCTGAATATCATTTGGTTCTCTGCCAAAGCTACAGGAAATATTAACTTCATTACAGGAACTCCTAAAGATGATGGAAATTTAGCCTCAATACCATATACTAATTCATATGGACTAGTCCTAATTGATTTTTTGGTAGTAAGTCTGTCTGCCCATAATGCATTGGTAAGTTTCTTGTGCCAATTCTTCTTATTCTCTTCCAATTATTTTTTAATGATATTAATGAGGCTTTTATTGGAAGATTCAGCCAGTCCATTACCCTGAGGATAATAAGCTATTTAATGGCCTAAAGTGATGTTATATTTATTGCAGAAACTAATCATTTTCTTAGACTTAAATGCGGCAGCATTATCTGTTATAATTTTCTCTGGACAGCCAAATCTTGAAAGTATATTGGACTCTAAAAATCTGTTCGCAAATCAGTGGCTTGTACGGTCAGATAATAATCCGACCTTATGACGTCTTGCCTGGCGGTGAGATCCATCTAAGTTTCCCGAGAAGAAGGGGAAGGATTTCTCCAATAGTCTGAGCCCCATGTTTGTTGTAGGGTTTCTCGGTGGAAATTGAAGTGAATGGTAAAAGTCTTGATTTTCTCTTGCCTCGAAGATACGACACTTATGGCAAGCATACAAATTTCTTAACATCCCAGAAAACAGGTTGGCCAATAAAAACCGGCCCTTAGATCTTATCTGTAGTTGAATTCGAGTAAAGTCTACAATCTCCTGCATGGAATTCATTGAGAACCTTGTAAGCTTCATCTTTTAATAAAAAATTTAATAGAATTCCATCATGATTCTTCCAAAAGAGAGCATTAACTAAAATACAATACTTTAAAGATGACATTTTCAAAAACCTTTGTTTCATTCTGGATAACCCTGGAGGAGCTTACAGGTTTAACAAAACATAAATGATATCAGCGTACCAAGGTGAATCTAAAGAGGCCTGACTGATTTGTGGAGTTGCCATCTCCTGTTTGTCATCCAGTTCATTAATGTTCAGGGCTTGGCAATTTGTTTCAGTCATGAGTTGAGCCAAACCATGTCATTTTATGAGTTTTGTAGGTCTTATTTCAATATCATATTCTAATATGGTAGCTATCCATTTACCTCTTTTGCCTTCAATTCCATCTTGAGTTAAGATGTCTTTAATGACAGCATTAGGTACATAAGCTATCACATGAGAATACAATATATAAATTCTGAAATCTTTAATTTCTTTCACAAGTGCAAAAGCTTGTTTCTCCATGATATTGTATTTTAATGATGCATCTCTAAGTGCTTTACTAAAAAAGGCTATAGGTTTTTCACATCCTTGATCATCCTTTTGTAATAAAACAACTGCAACTGTATGTTCAGAAGCAAATGAAAAAATTATGAAATCTCTATCAAATTTTGGACTGGTAGGAACTGGTGTTCTGGTCAAAGCCATTTTGATTTCTTCAAATGATTGGTTGGCTTCTACTGTCCATTGAATACTCAAATCCTTTCTTAACATGTTAGTGAGCAGTACGTAATTCAGCTAAACTAGAAATGAATCTTCTCAAAAAATTGATCTTTCCTATGAAAGCTTGAAGTTCTTTAATATTCCTGGGATGAGGTATTTGCAATATGGCTTGTATTCTTTCAGGATCAATTCTAATTCCATATTTAGAAATAATGTCACCTAGGATTTTTCCTTCTTCAAGACCGAACAATGAATTTTTAGGATTTAAAGAAATACCATATTTTCTGCATTTTATAAACACCTATCTTAGATGATCTAAATGTTGCTAATCTGTTTTGGAAAAAACGGTTAAATCATCCAGATATATGACTAGAAAATCATGAATTTCTTTGGCGAAGGCAATGTCCATTGCTCTTTGGAAGGTCGCTCCTGCATTTTTGAGTCCAAAAGGCATCTTAACATATTTGAACGTACCCCATGGTGTTGTAAAAGTTGTTTTGTCTTGATCATCAGGATGAACCAGAATCTGGTTGTATCCTGAGAATCCATCCAGAAGGGAAATCCTTGAAGCTCCTACTACCCTTTGTAAGATATGGTCCATTTTAGGCAAAGGATAGTTATCTTTTAAAGAAAATTTGTTTTAATTTCTCAAATCGACACATAGTCTAATCTCTCCAATATTTTTCCTTGTTGGTACCAAATTAGAAACCCATTCAGAAAACCTAATAGGAGCAATGATTCCTGCTTCATACATTATTTTAATTTCTTTCTCAATTGAAGGTAGTAGCACAGGGTTGATTCTTCTAAGTTTTTGTTTAAATGGTTTCTGATCTGGTTTCAAAGGTATTGCATGTTGAATTATTGATGTATCATATGATTTAAGATCTTCATAACTCCAGGCAAAAACGTCTTGGAATTTTTTTAAAAGTTCAACATATTTAACCTTTTGATCCTCTGGCAGAGATTTAAACAATTTAACTATCTTGGGATTTCCTTCAGTTCCTAAATATTATTCTTCAATATCAGCTTTTAACGGTTCCATTTTGGGTTTTAGTGGAATGTCATTTGAGTCAAAAAGATCTTCTAAAGGAGTTAATCCCTTAGGTAAATGATTATCTTTCAGATTAATAATTTCAGATTCATCTTCTATAATCTCATCGACTTCCATTTGTTTCAAATCCTGTATATCTTTTTTTGGTGAATTTAGTTGGGTGAAGCATGTGAATTGCAATCTCTTCTTAAAAATCTGTTTCTTGTTTATCTATTTGATCAGATTCATTGATTGTTGTGTCTTCATCTATACTACTGTTAGAGAACTCATTTTCTAAGGTCAAAAAATTGTTAATCTGATTATTATTTACAAACACTTTCCAATTCATAAGATTTTCTGGTATAGTAGGTCCATGTCTAATCTCAGTTGTGAACTGATGATTAGGTCCAAAAGGTAATTTACAAGTGCTAGCGAACATTTCAAGACTGTGAGCATTCAAATTTTGTTTTCTAGGAATTTTGGCAAGCTGAGCTTGTAGAAAAGTATTGAGAATTTCCACAACTGTTTCTCTGTATTGTTTTAATTTGGGGTCTTTTGTCGAACATTCACCATTGATCTGTTGAATAATTAACTCAGAGTCTCCTATGATTGATACTCTAATTGCTCCTAATTTTTTGACATGTTTAAGCCCTAGCAAAAGAGCCTCATATTCTGCCATATTATTAGTGCATCTAAAGTTCAATCTATAAGCATGGCCTTCATCATGATCATTTTCAACGTTATGTATCCAAATTCCAGATCCTACTCCTAACTTATTTACTGAACCATCAAATTATAAATGCCACAGAATTTCATGTTCATAATCTTCATTGACTGTTTTAACAACTTTCTTAACAGGGAGCTCTGGTTTTTCAGTTTTTTTTGGTATTTCTTGAATGTCTGATGTTTCTTTGTTTTCAGAAATTTCTTCAATTTGAACAGTAGATTTATTTGCAGTTTCTATTTCTGGTGCTTCTAGTTCATTAGGAAGGTCAAATTCAGCATTATAAAGGATGAATGAGTCCATATCAGAATGCACTGAGTAGACAGGGAAGTTTTCAGGCTTCTCCTGACTACTAACTAAATATTTCATCAAGGTCTCTCTGTATAGTCTTTTAGGCTGACCGAACACTGAAATAGTAGCATATGACATATCTAATTGAGGAGATCCTCCGAGTTTGGCACCCCAGGGTTTGGACAACAACATACCCTATTTGGGAGGAATATCTGCTACTACTATATCCATCATAATAGATTTCGCAGGGTATTGCACCAAAGTAACACACAAATCTTTAATCAAACCTAAACATCTTACCTGACTTGAATCAAAAGAAAAAAGATATTTATATGGTCTGGTAATGTCTAGGTTTAATCTTTCCATCACAGCCTTGGGCATTAAATTGTGAGACGCTCCAGAATCAAGCGTGGCATTATGAAGTATTTTGTCATGTACATTCAAACTCACATAAAATGGAGGAGTTCCTCCACTTTCTGGTTTTCCATTTACTTCAGGGCCAAAAATTAATTTGGGTTGATCATCAAAAACATTTACTGAATCATCCATTCTAGTAATGTTAAGGGATTTGCTAATTTGGCTTCTATAGACATCATGTTTAGCTAATTCTGCCAATGGAACAACTATCTTTAATTTGCCTATTTAAGCTTCTAGATTGAAATATTTTTCTGTTTGAGCTCTAATATTTTGAACAGTTGGATTTTCTCTATTTTTTGGGTCTTCCGTGTTTTTCTCTTTTTCATGAGTGGGATTATGAGTTGAAGGTGTTTTTGAATTAACTTCTGCTGGTTCTTCTACGTTTCCTGCAGGAGTAAAAGTATTGGAAAGTTGTTTATTATTTAGTTGATTATCAGACACATATTCAATTATTGGATTAGTGGGGTTAGGACTTGCTCTAGAAAGAAATTTGTACAGGAGGAGTGTTAGTTTTACCTTTGATGTTTTGTTTTACAGCTTTCTATTTTCTATTCCCTGGCACGTCAATTTGTCTGCTTCTTAAGTTGTATTGTTTATGAAATTCATAAATTGCTGAATCATATCCTTCTTTAAAATCAAAAGTTTCTCCTGAATGAGTTTGAAATGTTTCAAGAATTTGATTTTCTTGATCATCTTGAGATAGGAAAACTTTCGGTTCATTCATGTTCTCAGTCAAGTTATTTATTTCAACATCCTCATTTGGTTCCTCAGAAGATGAGCCTTAACCAAAATTTTCCTGGAATGGTGGCGTGATGTTTTGGTCAGGAACATTTTTTCCAGTATTTTGGTTCTGATTTCTTCTGAAGTTTGGGTTTCTAACAAAATTTTGACCATCGCCAGAATACTTCCTTTCGATTGTCTCTACTCTGTCTCCCAGTCTTTCCATCCCTTTAATAATTGCATCCAACTTTCTTTCAAAAGCCGAAGTCTCTTCATTTATAGGAATCCTTCTTTCAGCTCTAGCTCTAGCTCGTTTTTCTATGAGGTTAGCTTCAACACTAACAACTATGCTTTGCATCTCTTCTAGGGTTTGGGGAGCTCTTTCCCTAAGTGAATATGCTATGTCATAATCAAACCCATTGGGGAATTTAACCAGTACTGAATCCGGAGGGGGTCTAAGGTTTTGGGGAACATCGTTGTAGGCTTCGTTGAATCTAATGATATAATCTTGCACTGCTTCTTTAGGTCCTCTTTTCAATTTTCCAAAGTCTGATAGGATTTGAAGAGGGTCTTTCTTCTTCTCCCATTTATTTAAAAATGCCCTATACAGGGCTGGTAAGTAAGCAATACTGTTTGGAGCAAGAGCCCTAAACCATGTCTTGACTTCCCCAGTAAGGGTCTGGAAAAAAATTCTCATTCGTACATCATCAACGTCTATTTCATAAAATTCAAAGTAATCTGTCATCCTTTTGGTATGTTGTTGGGCAGTGTAAGTACTAGAACCATCAAAAGGGGTGATTTTACTCTGATAGTCTTGGGGCAAAGCACCAGGGTTGCCTGGAAATCTCAAAGGAGCATATCTATTTGCCACCGGAAGGTGTAATGGAATAACAGGTGATGATGGTCTAGAAGTAGTGGGCGGAGGTGAAGAAGAAGTAGCTTGTGTTTGAGAAGTTTGGGGAAAAGTAGATGATCTTGGGGAAACTGTAGTAATCACAGAAATGTTTGAAGTTTCTTCAAAGGTTTGTTCAGATTGAATGAAATTTTGTAAATACTTGTCAAGATGTGAAGTGATAAATTCAAATTGTAAATCTTCAAGAAATAATGGGTTCGGAACCAGTCTGGACAATTCAGTTTCAGAAAAATTCACAAATAAAGATGTTTTGAATCACTCATCGAAAGGTTTTTCATCAAAATAAATCCACTTTACAGGATTGGAAGCTGATCTATAAAGAGGTCAAGAACTTCCAGAGCTTTCTTGACTTCTAAGAATCCTAGGAATTAGATTCGGATTTTTGAATACAGGCAGTGGATTTGGATCAGGATTAGATCTAGTATACCGAGTCCTTTCTGAAGCCAGTTTTCCTAGATTTTATATTATTGGTTTTTTGTTTTAAATAAAATGAAAGTACAACTTCGGCAAATTCTCCAAGAAATTAAAGATTTTTAATTAAAATTTTCTCAAAGATTTATTGAACTATAGAATCTGATTGAATGTTTGAAACCAAAGTTCAATTATTGAGCTAAACCAGAGATAGACTGAACCAACATTTATTTACTGTGCAATTGCAGAGAAAAAGCATTTTGAAGGCTACCTGGTTGATATTCAGGCTCTGTCTATAGCTTATAAGCAAACAATAGTGACATTAAAGATATTCAGATCCCTAGTATGGTCGTCACTATGTTATCACTCAGATTTTACTTGAAGTTGTTGAAAGAGGAAAGGGGTCCGAGGTAACCACAAACCAACCTTCAGATACAAAATCTAGCCAATCTATATCCAGAGAGGGCTCTCTCTATAAAATATAGCTTTGTTTTCAGAAGATATTAGGCTAGTTGTAAAGTCTAGGGGTTTGATTTTGTTTGAGTTGATGGAATTATTTAGTTAAGATTAAGATCAAGTAGTTTCAGTCCATTGGGCTATGGAGTCAAAGGATTGGCTGCACTGGCTTAAGTTTTTTAACAAAAGATGGTTTATCAGGGCAAGATAATCAAACTAGAAACAATTATGGATCTAAAGTGAATGGAATGGAATTAAAACGGATGAAAGGAAATAAAGAATCTTTCAAAAAATTCAAGAGAAGAGAAATAGATTGATTATCAATAAAGAGCAGTTTATTATTCTTTACTAAATAACCAAAGATGTATAAACTAGACAAACAGGAGCAATTGAGAATTCGATGTTTAAACCAGTTTAGAAGAAAACATGTAGAATAATAACGACTGAAATCAGATTACACCTAAGTAATTTCTGATTTAATCCTTTTCGTTAATTATCAAGATAATCAAACATAGATGATATTGTAAAAAAATGTAAAACTTTAAAACATGGGATAGAGATGACTTATTGATCCTTCATTCGACACATGAATCCTGAGAAAAGTCTTCTGCCTCAATTCCTTGTCCAGTTTTGCCACGAAAAATTTCTCCAAAGCTCTTTATTCCAAAATTTTCAATGTTACATCAGAATATAAGAATCCACCCTCAATAATTCAATTGAGGGATTATTTATACAAAAAATCATACAAAATATCTCTTAAAAAAATGAGATATAATCTAAGATGACTCATAAATAAGTTACAATAAAAATAGAGACAGATGGTCTCATAGATAAGACAAGAAGTAACCGATGTTGTGATGTTTCCTCCTTTTGAGAATGTGCTGGAGGCAGGACCTATATTTATCTCATCGTTGTCCTATTCAGTAATTTGGTCTAACTGACTTGCTTCACTGATACTCTTTGTTCTTACTGATACACTTTAACTGAACTGATACTCTTTGACCGTTATTTTTCCATTTATCCTTTATACTGTAGTAAATAGGCAAAATTTCATATAAGGATAAATTTTACAAAAGTTCTAACTCGTATTCCTACATTTGTCTATTCTACTATTCTTATGATTGAAGAGCTTCCTTAATGTTGCATCGATGTCCAGTATATACGAAGAAATTAGTGATTAGAAACAAATATCTTATTATGTTCAAGATAAAACAAATTCTCTAATCTGTCATGAAGATTCCTTCCTGTAGGTAATGTTGCTTCTGATGAAATGGTTGAGGAACTGGCTAGATTGTGAGCATGTATGTCCAATTTCCTAACATAAGTTTCGAGGTCCATTATTTTATGTTCTGGAACCATAGGGCTGGGCAACCCTTTATTCAATAAAACATTAAACCTTTCTTTGAAAGAAATTATTTCTCCCTGCATGTTAAAGCACCTTCGTTCCAAATTTTGCATAAGATTTCTTTTAGTAAAAACTCTTTTTATTTCTAATATTGTTGCAGTTCTATCCTGAATACCCACTTCTTCAAGCTGCTGTCTGGTTTGGGTGTTTAGAAACTGTATAAGCCGATTGGCTTCCTCAGGCCTATTTCCTAATTCTGCTCGTGTGTTTTCAACTTCATCCAGAGCTGCTTGGACCAAATCATTTGGCTCGTATATTATCTGAATTGAAGGCCAGATGTCTTTTATTGACTGGCTAATGTTATCTCAAAGAATATCATTTATTTCTCTCAAAGGTTTCTCCAATGTGAGATCCTTTTCTAATGCTTTAACCAATTTTTCCAATCTCTTGATTTCTCTTGATTTGTCAGCAACACTCATTTTTGAAAGATCATATCTCTGTTCCAAATTGATAAGCTGTAACTTTGTGTGCTGAAGTTCTGTTACTTGAAGTTTCAAGTCATTCATTTGCTTTACTAATTCTTCAGTACTCAAATTTGAAGTATTTACCTGTGATGACTCTGTTGGCTGACCTGTTGGCTGTGTACCTGTAATAACCTCTGCTGTAGATACTGGAACACTTGACTGCTTGTCTTTTAATGCTTGTTCCAACTCTTTTTATATTTCAATAAGTTGCTCACTCATTTTCAGGAGAAACTCCATCATTTCTTCTTCAGAATTCTTCTTTATTACTTCTTCAGTTTGAGGATGTCTAGAAGCTGGCAATTTCAACTGCTTTCCCAAAGTTACAATGTCATCATCTTTTTTCTTGATTAGAGCTTCTATACCTTTGACATCCTTTGGATTGTGTTTCCTCCAATGTTTTTATCCTGTTATCTTTGGCTTGAGAAGAAGCCTTTTCAAGCTGCAATTGTGTATTGGTGTTTTCCAAAGAATCTTGTAACCTGTGAGCTACCATGGCCTTATCAGTCAAAGTAGAATAGATCATTTCACCAGTCTGCTTATGTAATTCAATCTGATCTAAAGGATGGATGTCTTTTGCTAAGACTTCAAAGTTTGTCCTAATATAATCAGCAGCTGTTTAGGGTTGTTGTACTTTGGGTTTGAAATGGCTCATTAACATTTTTCCCTGTTGGATGTCAAAAGCTGACATCAATCTTTCTTGATTCTTTGGAGCCATTTTCAGATATTGATTATATACTTGAATTTTCAGTGGATCATTCCTGGCCTTGATATTGATAAATGTCTTCTTTATATCTCCTGTATCTTTAACTAGTGTTTTGAAAGAAGATATTTCAACACTCTGTTAGCAAAGCTCTTTAATACCGTAGTAGTGGACGCTCCGGTGAATGTACTTTGTTTGTTGGTAGCAATTAAGTCCTTGACTATAAAGTTTCATCAATAGATTCTATTGAGAGGTATTCCAATTTCTATCTCTTGGTTGGGGGCATTGTGAAGATTCAATGAGAGGAGTAGAGCGGCTTCAACTTCTCTCTTTTTTACCTTTTCCACGATGCCAATGGTCTGGGTGAAGGCACTTCTCTTTGGATTGGTTTGAACGGAAGAAACCTGTACTTGATCCTGTCCCTTGGAAGTTTGAGGTTGTTCTGTCATAGTGAATGTTTCTTTAACTTGTGTATCAACCTCTTTCTCTTTTCCCTTAGATGATACTGCAATGTTTTCTTGGAACTCCTGCTGAATAATCCCAGCTGAAGAAGGACCAACCTCTGATCTTGGTACCTGTGCAAAAGATTCTAGGTCAAGCATTTTTTCAAGATTTTTCATAACATTGTCTACATTGACCTGCTCACTATCCTGCTCTATCATTGTTCCTTCTATCCATTCATCTATATTAACATATTTTTCAATCTTTGGGATTCTGTGATGTATGTATGGTGCTGATTTATTCTTCATTATTTTATCACAAATGAAGCTGAATGGGTCATAAGGTACCCAATAGAAACTCTTTTGTAATCTGAAACGGTCTTCTAATATCTTTTCAGCTTCTTCCCCTGCATCCCTAGAGTTACAGATAAAGGGACCTAATTGACTTTTGATCTGAAGTTGAGCCTTTTTCTTTGCATTACAAAAATGAATTATATCAGAATTGTTCATTTGCCTCAAATATTCTAGTGCAAATATTCTCATGGGGACATATTTTGGCAATTTGAAGGGACATAATTCACATCCATAGATTCTGACTTATGTGTGATTTTGGTATAAGTACCAATCACCAACTTTGTATTGTTTTGAGAGATGTAAAGTTTTCTTGATTTCATTGCTGAGTCTTGGAGGAGAAACTCCTATCAACAAGGTGGTTGCAGGGTGTATAAAAAGATCAATGTACTCATTATAGGAATAGGGAGAATCTCGGGAACTATGAATGATGGCTGACCAAAAGATAACAGATCTTGGATTCCCTTGGGAATCAAGCTTTTTGGTGTAGAAAGGGAAATTTTATGACTGGTAGTAGAGCATGAGATGATAAATGATAGAAGAATATTTAAACACTTTCTCATTTTCTAATCTCATGAATTGATCATGGATTTTTTTCTGCAATGTATGATGCAAAGTCATACCTGACAGCAGGAGGCTGTCCAGGGGTGAAAATAGACAATAATACTAGATTTAAATGGTCAACATATTCACTGGTATTAAAGCCCATTATAAAAGATATCATTTCCAAAACAAGTCTACCCTCCTCAGTGAAAAAATCATACCCATAAGGGGGAGGGCCTTTAGGCTGATGATCAGGAAACATAAAGGTCTGACAGATGTGGCTTAATTCTTCATGGGATAGTTTTGTGGATTTCTCAAGTAGTTCTCCCATGGAAAAGGGAGTGAGGGCTTGGTCAGGTTGAAAATGTAGCATCTCATTGATAGACAGAGCAGTAATTGAGAAAAGGACATCTTGATTTGGGGATAAGACTGCTCTTTTGTTAGGATCATAATTTGCATGGAAAAAATGGATTATTTCAAGGAAAATATGGACAGAGGGAAAGAGGTACCTGGGAAGATTAGATTCCCACAACCCAATCATATCCAAGCCATTCAAATAATTGTCTCTGTAGCGACAAAAAATTCGAAGAGGACTATCAGTAAAAGCTAGGTCTTTAATCTGGAAATCTCTGTCGACTAATGATAAATAATCCAGGTCTCTGTGAGGGGCGTTTAATGGGGTGACATTTAGGGCCAAGGGAACCTCCATTCTTGGTTCTTATGGATTCAAAAATGGAAATTCGGCTTACGGTGAAAAATTGAGCAAAATTAGAGGTTTCGACGGGAGAAACGAGTACAATTACAGATTGGGAATTCAATTGCAGTTCTTGGGATAAACGAATGATCTAGCAATTAATTTTAACTCTGTTTCAGTGAAAGAAAAAGGAAAGCCGAGTTTCTTACAGATTTCAGTGCGATTTTAGGGTAAATAACTGTTTTTCTTTTGGAGATAGCAGGTACTGGCTAAGGCGGATAATCTTCTGAGAGGCTCAACTGCAATTTTCTTCGACAGGATAAATGTTGGTGGACTTCAAAAATTTGAAATTTGAAATTTCTGCATGGAGGGTGTATTCGTTGTCTGCGTACAAAATAATGAAAAGACGCGATTTTTTGTTTTATCGGCAAAATCAAATGGGGGGGCAGATTTTTTATTATTTTAATAAATAACGTCATCCTATAAGAGAGATGAGTCACGAGGAAAGGTGGTAATTGGTTTATTCTGCACCACTTTTAAGGGAAGGTGGTTTTGGGTGGAGAGGAAGAGAATCCACAGAACGGACGACGCATGGTCATGGCACTGTTTAAAAACCGTCGTCATTTCACGCGTTAACTTTCGGATTGGAGATGGCCAGTGGAATTGATAAGATTCGTCGATTTTAGATGGGTGAATCAGATGGTTGACGGGACGTGAAGTTGGAAGGGAGTTAAGGAGAGGGCCCAACGTGATTTATTACGAATTAATCATTTTGGGAGCATTCTGATTGGCGGGGATCGGTTATTAACTAATCATAAGGATTATTTTCAAAGTTTGGTTTTAATTCAACTTTGGGTTTGTTTTTGTTTTAAACAAGTAAAACATGTTTAAAAGTTTTTCCATATATTTTTATTATACAATAATTGAATTAAATTAATCCAATTACCATAGGGGCGCGAATAGAATTAAAGATATTTTTTAGCCAAAAGGGAATATAAAGTGGGTTTTTTATTTGAAATAAGTGGGAATTAAATACTTTTGGCTAAAAATTATAATACAAGGGTTTTGGGAATATTATATAAAAAAGGGGCTATATACATAGGACAAGGTTATTTCACTAAGAATTTAATATATAAATTAGAGTTAATATGACAAAGGGACAATGTAAACTCAAAATACTTAAATATAACCAGGAAAGTGAAGTTTCAAAAGTAAATGGCATTATTATACTTTCATCACTTATACTTAGAATAAAAGTGATTTTGAGGGATTTTATGAAATATTGAAGGATTTTCTTAAGTAAAATGGGATTTTACTTACAAAAAGATTTTTGAGAGGTGAATGAATGTGATAATCGATGATTTCAAGTACTTAGGTTTTTTCAATTATTGGGCCGAGGGTCCGGTCCCTCCAAAATTCAAGGAAATGCCTTGAGCCCCTCTAATCTTCAAATACCTTAGCACTTAGGGGAAATTAGTGAAATCTTTAGGGAAAAATGAAGGGGAAGTTAATAATCTTGACTTTGCTTTGCTGTGAACCTTTTCCAATGTAGTATCTGCCTTTACACTTGTGATGAAAGTAAAATTGAACACATTTGGAACCATGATTCATCACATGTAATTCTGCAACAAAATCTACCTACCCTACCTACTTACTCTACCATTTTCTCTTCTTTATTAAGGTGCACTTAGACTGGCAAACCCTTATCAATCTTATTTTTCTTTTACATGGCAAACCTATATATTTCTACACTTATTACATCCAAGGGCTCAGATTAAACTATTGAGCACCTTTTATTAACTCTACCTATCTAATTAATCTGCCAAGATTAAACTGTTTGTTCTGATATTTATTCTCTATTCTACAATATGAAATTGAAAAATGAATGACTCAAGTTTAAACTGTTTGACTCTTCATAAATTGTGGCAAAATTTTGACAAGCTGCACATAATTTTGTTTATTACATTAGAGAAAAAAGTAGTGGCATTTAGACTTGCACATGTTCCTTGGCCTTTCTTTTGGGGGGGTTCATTTTCTTTCACTTTTTTGGCCATTTTTATTTTTTCACCCTTTGATTTTTCTTTTAGGGTATATCCTCTTTACATTTTTTAAATTTTTTGATATTTTGATTTTTTAAGAATATGGAACACCTTTGCACAAGAAAAATGTTTGAACATATTGCATAGTTCATCAAGTCAATCATGAAAAATGACACCTATTGGTATAGGAGTCTAACACTGCCTCCACTTGGGGATGGCTTTTCCTGGTGAAAAGTCAAGAACAACAGGTTAGATGTCTAAAAATGTCTTTAATTGAACAATGAAATCTTCTATTTCTGGTGGCTTTATTGTATATATGATAGTAAAACTTACGAAGCTTAGGGCCTTCACTTCGGGCTTCAACTCCGGTAGGTCACTATCCACTCAAAATTGATGCTTTTAGAAAGGATATATTATGTACATGTTAAAAAATCAGAACATCCTAGTAAATAGGATCAAAGTAGTGTTTTAGCATTCGAACATTGACTGGTCCTTCCTCAGCTTCTGAACCATCCAAATTCTTCAAAAAATATGTGTTATTTCCCTGTATAGCATGAATGATGTAAGGTCCTTTCCATAAGAAATCAAATTTCCCATGTTTTCCTTTATCTTCCCTTCTGGAATCCCATCTTAAACTTTGTCTCCCAGTTGAAAATCTTCTACTTTTGTTCTTTTGTCAAGCATCTTCTTTAATTTTTCCTGCAAAACTTGGGATCGTTGATACACTTCTTCTCTGGTCTGCTGCAAGTGAATTGTTTGATTTATTCTTCTCTGAATATCATTTGGTTCTACTTGAGCTTCCTGAAGTAACTTCATGACAGGAACTCCTAAATATGATGGAAATCTAGCCTCAATACCATAAACTAATTCATATGGACTGGTTCCAATTGATTTTTTGGTAGTAAGTCTGTCTGCCCACAATGCATTGGTAAGTTTCTTATGCCAATTCTTCTTATTCTCTTCCAATAATTTTTTAATGATATTAATGAGGCTTTTATTGGAATATTCAGCCAGTCCATTACCCTGAGGATAATAGGTTGTTGAATGGCCTAAAGTGATGTGATATTTATTGTAGAAGCTAATCATTTTCTTAGACCTGAAAGCAACAGCATTATCAGTTATAATTTTCTCAGGACAACTAAATGTTGAAAGTATATTGGTTTCTAAGAATCCTATAATTACATAATCATTGGCTTGTCTGGATGGGATAGCTTCAATCCATTTAGTAAAGTAATCTGTGGTAGTGAGGATCCATCTGTGTTGCCCAGAAGAAGGGGGATGGATTTCTCCAATAAAATCTAGGCCCCATTGTTGAAAGGGTTTCTTGGTGGAAATTGGTTTTAATGGTAAAGGTAACAATTTTCTCTTGCCTTCGAAGATCTGACACTTATGGCAAGCAATTACAAATTTCTTAACATCTAAAAACAAGGTTGGCCAATAAAAACCAGTCCTTAAGATCTTATCTGCAGTTGACTTCCAGTAGAGGTGTCCACCACAATCTCCTGCATGAAATTCATTGAGAACCTTGTTAGCTTCATCTTTTAATAAACAATTTAATAGAATTCCATCATGATTCTTCCAAAAAAGAGCATTATCTAAAATACAATACTTTAAAGATGTCATTTTCAAAAACCTTTGTTTCATTTTGGATAACCCTGGAGGAGCTTGCAGGTTTAACAAAACATAAATGATATCAGCATACCAAGGTGAGTCTAAAAAGGCTTGACTGATTTGTGGAGTCGCCATCTCCTGTTCGTCATCCAGTTCATTAATGTTCAAGGCTTGGCAATTTGTTTCAGTCATGAGTTGAGCCAAACCTTGTCCTTTTATGAGTCTTGTAGGTCTTATTTCAATATCATATTCTAATATGGTAGCTATCCATTTACCTCTTTTGCCTTCAATTCCATCTTGAGTTAAGATGTCTTTAACGACAGCATTAGGTACATAAGCTATCACATGAGAATACAGTATATAAACTCTGAAATCTTTAATTGCTTTCACAAGTGCAAAAGCTTGTTTATCCATGATATTGTATTTCAATGATGCATCTCTAAGTGCTTTACTAAAAAAGGCTATAGGTTTTTCACATCCCTTATCATCCTTTTGTAATAAAACAACTGCAACTGTATGTTCAGAAGAAAATGAAAAAATTACGAAATCTCTATCAAATTTTGGACTGGTAAGAATTGGTGTTCTAGTCAAAGCCATTTTGATTTCTTCAAATGATTTCTTGGCTTCTACTGTCCACTTAATACTAAAATCCTTCCTTAACATGTTAGTAAGCAGTCTAAGTAATTCAGCTAAACTAGAAATGAATCTTCTTAAAAAATTGATTTTACCTATGAAAGCTTGAAGTTCTTCAATATTCCTGGGATGAGGTATCTGAAATATGGCTTGTATTCTTTCAGGATCAATTCTAATACCATCTTTTGAAATAATATGACCTAGGAGTTTACCTTCTTCAAGTCCAAATAATGACTTTTTAGGATTTAAAGAAATACCATATTTTCTACATTTTATGAACACCTGTCTAAGATGATCTAAATGTTGTTGATCAGTTTTGGAAAAAACAGTCAAATCATCCATATATATGACTAGAAAATCATGAATTTCTTTGGCGAAGGCAGTGTCCATTGCTCTTTGGAAGGTCGCTCCTGCATTTTTGAGCCCAAAAGGCATCTTAACATATTTGAATGTACCCCATGGTGTTGTAAAATCTGTTTTGTCTTGATCGTCAGGATGAACCATAATCTGGTTGTATCCTGAGAATCCATCCAGAAGAGAAATCCTTGAAGCTCCTACTACCCTTTGTACAATATGGTCCATTTTAGGCAAAGGATAGTTATCTTTTAAAGACACTTTGTTTAAATTTCTCAAATCAATACATAATCTAATCTCTCCAGTCTTCTTCCTTGTTGGTACCAAATTAGAAACCCATTCATAAAACCTAATAGGAGAAATTATTCCTGCTTCATACATTCTTTTAATTTCTTTCTCAATTGAAGGTAGTAATACAGGGTTGATCCTTCTAAATTTTTGTTTAAATGGTTTCTGATCTGGTTTCAAAGGTATTGTATGTTGAATTATTGATGTATCATATGATTTAAGATCTTCATAACTCCAGGCAAAAACATCCTAGAATTCTTTTAAAAGGTCAACATATTTAACCTTTTGATATGCTGGCAGAGATTTAGATAACTTAACCATCTTGGGATTTCCTTCAGTTCCCAAATTATATTCTGCAATATCAGCTTTTAACGGTTCCATTTTGGGTTTTAGTGGAATGTCATTTGAGTCAAAAAGTTCTTCTAAAGGAGTTAATCCTTTAGGTAAATGATTATCTTTCAGATTAATAATTTTAGATTCATCTTCCATAATCTCATTAACTTCCATTTGTTTCAAATCCTGCATATCTTTTCTAGTGAATTCAGTTGGGTGAAGCATGTGAATTGCAGTCTCTTCTGAAATATCTGTTTCTTGTTCATCTAATTGATCAGATTCATTGATTGTTGTGTCTTCATCTATGCTACTGTTAGAGAATTCGTTTTCTAAGGTCAAAAAATTATTTATCTGATTATTATTTACAAACACTTGCCAATTCATAAGATTATCCGGTAGAGCAGGTCTATGTCCTAGGAATTTTGGCAAGCTGAGCCTATAGAAAAGTGTTGAGAATTTCCACAACTGCTCCTCTGTATTCTCTTAATCTGGGGTCTTTTGTTGAACATTCACCATTGATCTGTTGAATAATTAACTCAGAGTCTCCTATGATTGATACTCTAATTTCTCCTAATTTTTTGACATGTTTAAGCCCTAGCAAAAGAGCCTCATATTCTGCGATATTATTAGTGCATCTAAAGTTCAATCTATAAGCATGGCCTTCAGCATGATCATTTTCAACGTTATGTATCCAAATTCCAGCTCCTGCTCCTAACTTATTTACTGAACCATCAAATTCTAAATGCCACAGAATTTCATGTTCATAATCTTCATCGACTTTTTAAAAAACTTTCTTAACAGGGAGCTCTGGTTTTTCAGTTTTTTTCTGGTATTTCTTGAATGTCTGATGTTTCTTTGTTTTCATAAATTTCTTCAATTTGAACAATAGATTTATTTGCAGTTATTGTTTTTGGTGCTTCTAGTTCAGTAGGAAGGTCAAATTCAACATTATAAAGGATGAATGAGTCCATATCAGAATGCACTGAGTAGACAGGGAAGTTTTCACGCTTCTCCTGAATACTAACTAAATATTTCATCAAGGTCTCTCTGTATAGTCTTTTAGGCTGACCTAACACTGAAATAGTAGCATATGACATATCTAATTGAAGAGATCATCCGAGTTTGGCACCCCAGGATCTGGACAACAACATACCATATTTGGGAGGAATATCTGCTACTACTATATCCATCAGAATAGATTTCGCAGGGTATTGCACCAAAGTAACACACAAATATTTAATCAAACCTAAACATCTTACCTGACTTGAATCAAAAGAAAAAAGATCTTTATATGGTCTGGTAATGTCTAGGTTTAATCTTTCCATCACAGCCTTGGGCATTAAATTGTGAGACGCTCCAGAATCAAGCATGGCATTATGAAATATTTTGTCATGTACATTCAAACTCACATAAAATGGAGGAGTTCCTCCACTTTCTGGTTTTCCATTTACTTCAGGGCCAAAACTTAATTTGGGTTGATCATCAAAAACATTTACTGAATCATCCATTCCAGTAATGTTAAGGGATTTGATAATTTGGCTTCTATAGACATCATGTTTAGCTAATTCTGCCAATGGAACAGCTATCTTTAATTTGCCTATTTCAGCTTCTAGATTGAAAGATTTTTCTGTTTGAGCTCTAGTATTTTGAACAGTTGGATTTTCTCTATTTTTTGTGTCTTCAATGTTTTTCTCTTTTTCAGGAGTGGGATTATGAGTTGAAGTTGTTTCTGAATTAACTTCTGCTGGTTCTTCTACGTTTCCTGTAGGAGGAAAAGTATTGGAAAGTTGTTTATTATTCAGTTGATTATCAGACACATCTTCAATTATTGGGTTAGCGGGGTTAGGACTTGCTCTAGAAAGAATTTGTACAGGAGAAGTGTTAGTTTTACCTTTGATGTTTTGTTTTACAACGTTCAGTTTGTTATTTTCTGGCACGTCAATCCGTTTGCTTCTCAAATTGTATTGTTTATGAACTTCATAAATTGCTGAGTCATATCCTTCCTTAAAATCAAAAGTTTCTCCTGAATGAGTTTGAAATGTTTCAAGAATGTGATTTTCTTGATCATCTTGAGATAGGAAAACTTCTGGTTCATTCTTGTTTTCATTCAAGTTATTTATTTTAACATCCTCAGTTGGTTCCTCAGAATATGAACCTTCAACGAAATTTTCCTGGAATGGTGGCCTGATGTTTTGGTCAGGAACATTTTTCCCAGTATTTTGGTTTTGATTTCTTATGAAGTTTGGGTTTCTAACAGCATTTTGACCATTGCCAGAAGACTTCCTTTCGATTTTCTCTACTATGTCTCCCAGTCTTTCCATCCCTTTAATAATTGCATCCAGCTTTCTTTCAAAAGCTGAAGGCTCTTCGTTTATAGGCATCCTTCTTTCAGCTCTAGCTCTAGCTCGTTTTTCTATCAGGTTAGCTTCAACACTAACAACTACGATTTGCATATCTTCTAGAGTTTGAGGAGCTCTTTCCCTAAGTGAATATGCTATATCAGAATCAAACCCATCAGGGAATTTGACCAATACTGAATCCGAAGGAGATCTAAGGTTTTGGGGAACAACATTGTAAGCTTCATTGAATCTAATGATATAATCTTGCACTGCTTCATTAGGTCCTCTCTTCAATTTTCCAAAGTCTGATAGGATTTGAAGAGGGTCTTTCTTCTTTTCCCATCTATTTAAAAATAATATATAAAGGGCTGGTAAGTCAGCAACACTATTTGGAGTAAGAGCCCTAAACCATGTCCTGACTTCTCCAGTAAGACTCTGGACAAAAAATCTCATTCGTACATCATCAGCGTCTATTTCATAAAATTCAAAGTAATCTGTCATCCTTTTGGTATTTTGTTGAGCAGTATAAGTACCAGAACCATCAAAAGGGGTGATTTTACTCTGATAGTCTTGAGGCAAAGCAGTAGGGTTGCCTGGCAATCTTAAAGGAGCATATCTATTTGCCATCGGAAGGTGTAATGGAATAACAGGTGATGATGGTCTGGAAGTAGTGGGTGGAGGAGTAGAAGGAGTGGCTTGTGTTTGAGAAGTTTGGGGAAAAGTAGATGAACTTGGGGAAGCTGCAGTAATTACAGAAGTGTTTGAAGTTTCTTCAAAGGTCTGTTCAGATTGAATGGAATTTTGTAGATGCTTGTCAAGATGTGAAGTGATAAATTCAAATTGAAAATCTTCAAGAAATAATGGATCAAGAACAAGATTGGACAACTCAGATTCAGAAAAATTTATGAATAGAGAAGTTTCAAAATGTTCATCAAATGGTTCGTCTTCAAGATACACAAACTTCACAGGACAAGAGTTTGATCTAAAAAGAGGTCGAGAAATCCCAGAGCTTTCTTGACTCTCTTGTCTTCTCAAAATTCTGGGAATCAGATTTGGATTCTCAAATATCGGTGGTGGATTAGGGTTAGGATTTCACCTGGTATAATGAGTCCTTTCTGAAGCCAGTTTTCCTAGTAATGTTTCTTTTTTTAGTTTTTTGTTTTAAATGAAATGAAAATAAAACTTCGACAAATTCTCCAAGAAATTAAAGATTTTTAATTAAAATTTTCTCAAATATTTATTGAACTAGAGAAACTGATTGAATGTTTGAAACCAAAGTTCAGTCTATAAACTAGACCGGAGATTGACTGAAGTAGCATTTATTTACTATGAAATTGCAGAGCAAAAGCATTTCAAAGGCTACCTGGCTAATCTTCAGACTCCGTTTGTAATTTATAAATCAAACAATAGTAACAATAAAATGATTCAGATCCCCAGTGGAGTCGCCACTATGTTATCACTCAGATTTGCCTTGAAGTTTTTGGAAGAGGAAAGGGGTCTGAGGTAACCACAAACCAACCTTTAGGTACAAAATCTAGCCAATCTGTACCCAGAGAGGGCTCTCTCTATAAAATTTAGCTTTGTTCTTGAAAATATTAGGCTAGTTATAAAGTCCAAGGGTTTTTATTTTGTTTGGGTTGATGGAATTCTTTAGCTGAGATTAAAATCTAGTAGTTTCAGTCCATTGGGCTAATGGAGTCAAAGGATTGGCTGCACTGGCTTAAGTCTTTTAACAAAAGATGGTTTATCAGGGCAAGATAATCAAACTAGAAACAATTATAGATCTAAAGTGAATGGAATGGAATTCAAACGGATGAAAGGCAATAAAGAATCTTTCAACACATTCAAGAGAAGAGAAATAGATTGATTATCAATAAAGAGCAGTTAAGTATTCTTTACTAAATAACCAAATATGTATGAACTAGACAAACAACAACAATTAAGAATTCGCTGTTTAAACCAGTTTAGAGGAAAAAATTTAAAATAATAACGATTGAAATCAGATTACACCTAAGTACTTTCTGATTTAATCTTTTTCGTTAAATATTAAGATAATGAAACATATATGATATCATAAACAAATGTAAAACTTTAAAACATGGGATAGAGATGACTTATTGATCCTTCATTCGACACATGAATCCTGAGAAAAGTCTTCTGCCTCAATTCCTTGTCCATTTTTGCCACGAAAAATTTCTCCAAAAGCTCTTTATTCCAAAATATTCAATGTTACATCAGAGTATAAGAATCCACCCTCAATAATCCAATTGAGGGCTTATTTATACAAAAAATCATACAAAATATCTCTTAACAAAACGAGATATAATCTAAGATGACTCATAAATAAGTTACAATAAAAATAGAGACAGATGGTCTCATTGATAAGACAAGAAGTAACCGATGTTGTGCTGTTTCCTCCTTTCGAGAATGTGCTGGAGGCTGGACCTATATTTTAGCTCTTCGTTTTCCTCTTCAGTAATTTTGTTCTAACTGACATGCTTCACTGATACTCTTTGTTCTTATTGATACACTTTTAACTGAACTGATACTCTTTGACCTTTGTTTGTCCCTTTATCCTTTATACTGTAGTAAATAGGCAAGATTTGATATAAGGATAAATTTTACAAAAGTTCCAATAGATCTTCCCACCATTTATCTTCTGCTATTTTGGTCCGTTGAAGCTTCCTTAATGTTTCATCAGCCTCGATATATCTGAATAAATTAGGTTGATTAGGAAACAAATGTCTTACTTCATGTTCTAGATAAAACAAATTCTCTAATCTGTCATGAAGATTCCTTCTTGTAGGTAATGTTGCTTCTGATGAAATGGTTGAGGAACTAGCAATGAAATGATTGTGAGCATGTATGTCCAATTTCTTGACATAAGTTTCCAGGTCCATTATTTTATCTTCTGAAACCATAGGGCTGGGAAACCCTTTATTCAATAAAACATTAAACCTTTCTCTGAAAGCAATGATTTCACTTTGCATGTCAAAACACCTTCGTTCTAAATTTTGCATAAGAGTTCTTTTAGTAAAAAATCTTTTTATCTCCAAGATTGTTGCAGTTCTATCCTGAATACCTTGATCTGCAAGTTTCTGTCTGGTTTGGGTGTTTAGGAATTGTATGAGCTGATTGGCTTCCTCAGGATGATTTCCTAATTCTTCTCGTGTATTCTCAACTTCATCCAGAGCTACTTTGACCAAATCATTCTGGTCGTATATTATCTGGATTGAGGACCAGATATCTTTTATTGACTGAATAATATCATCCCAAAGAATGTCATTTATTTCTCTTAAAGGTTTCTCCAATGTGAGATCCCTTTCCAAATCTTTAACCAGTTTTTCCAACTTTTTGACTTCTCTTGTTTTGTCAGCAACAATAATTTTTGAAAGATCATATTTCAGTTCCAAACTAATAAGCTGTAACTTTGTGTGTTGAAGTTCTGTTACTTTTATTTTCAAGTCATTCATTTGCTTTACTAATTATTCTGTACTCAAATTTGAAGTATTTACCTGTGATGGCTCTGCTAGCTGACCTGTTGGCTGACTTGTTGTACCTGTGATAACTACTGCTGTAGATACTGGAACATTGGACTGCTTGTCTTTTAAAGCTTGTTCCAGTTCTTTTTCTGTTTCAATCAGTTGCTCATTCATTTTCAAGAGCAACTCCATCATTTCTTCTTCAGAATTCTTCTTTATTACTTCTTCAGTTTGAGGATGTCTGGAGGCTGGCAATTTCAACTGCTTTCTCAAAGCTGCAATGTCATCATCTTTTTTCTTGATTAGAGCTTCTATACCTTTGACATCCTTTGGATTGTGACCCAAACCAATTATTATTTCCTCCAATGTTTTTATCCTGTTATCTTTGGCTTGAGAAGAAGCCTTTTCAAGCTGCAATTGTGTATTGGTGTTTTCCAAAGAATCTTGTAACCTGTGAGTTGCAATGGCCTTATCAGTCAAAGTAGAATAGATCATTTCACCAGTCTGCTTATGTAATTCAATCTGATATAAAGGATGGATGTCTTTTGCTAAGACTTCAAAGTTTGTCCTAATATAATCGGCAGCTGTTTGGGGTTGCTTTACTTTGGGTTTGAAATGGCTCATTAACATTTTGCCCTGTTGGATGTCAAAAGCTGACATCAATCTTTCTTGATTCTTTGGAGCCATTTTCAGATATTGATTATATACTTCAATTTTTAGTGGATCATTCCTGGCCTTGATATTGATAAATGCCTTCTTTATATCTCCTGTATCTTTAACTGGTGTTTTGAAAGAAGATATTTCAACACTCTGTTGCTTCTGTAGCTCTTTCCTTTGTGAGGTAGTGGATGCTCCACTGACTGTACCTGTTTTTTGACTGCCCAATTGTTCAGGTCCTTGACTATCAAGGATTTCATCAATAGATTCTGACTATCAAGGATTTCATCAATAGATTCTACTTCTGGGGGAGTATTCAATTTTTGTCTCTTGGCCTGAGGCTGTTGTGAAGATCCAGTGAGAGGGGTAGCAGCTTCAACTTCTCTCTTTTTTCCCTTTTCCACATTTAATGGAGTTTTCAAAATTGATATTTCTACTGGATTGGTTTGAACGGAAGAAACCTGTACTTGATCCTGTCCCTTGGAAGTTTGAGGTTGTTCTGTCATAGTGAATGTTTCTTTAACTTGTGTATCAACCTCTTTCTCTTTTCCCTTAGATGATAATGCAATGTTTTCTTGTAACTCCTGTTGAATAAGCCCAGCTGAGGAAGGACCAACCTCTGATCTTGGTACCTGTGCAAAAGAGTCTAGGTCAAGCATATTTTCAAGATCTTTCATAACATTGTCTACATTGACCTGCTCAATATCCTGCTCTATCAATGTTCCTTCTATCCATTCATCTGTATTAGCATATTTTTCAATCTCTGGGATTCTTTGATGTATGTATGGTGCTGATTTATTCTTCATTCTTTTATCAGAAATGAAGTTGAATGGGTCATAAGGCACCCAATAGAAACTCTTTTGTAATCCGAGATGGTCTTCTAATATCTTTTCAGCTTCTTCCCCTGCATCCCTAGAGTTACAGATAAAGGGACCTAATTGACTTTTGATCCGAAGTTGAGCCTTCTTCTTTGCATTACAAAAATGAATTATATCAGAATTGTTCATCTGCCTGAAATATTCTAATGCAAAGATTCTCATGGGGACATATTTTGGCAATTTGAATGGACATAATTCACATCCATAGATTCTGACTTCTGTGTGATTTTGGTATAAATACCAATCACCAACTTTGTATTGTTTTGAGAGCTGTAAAGTTTTCTTGATTTCATTGCTGAGTCTTGGAGGAGAAACTCCTGTCAACAAGGTGGTTGCAGGATGTATAAAAATATCAATGAACTCATTATAGGAATAGGGAGAATCTCGAGAACTATGAGTGATGGCTGACCAAAAGACAATAGACCTAGGATTCCCTTGGGCATCAAGCTTTTTGATATAGAAAGGGAAATTTTCTGACTGGTAATAGAGCATGAGGTGGTAGATGACAGAGGAATACTTGAACACTTTCTCATTTTCTAATCTCATGAATTGATCATGGATTTTATCTGCAATGTATGATGCAAAGTCATACCTGACAACAGGAGGCTGTCCAGGGGTAAAAATAGACAATAATACTAGGATTAAATGGTCAACAAATTCACTGGTATTAAAACCCATTATAAAGGATATCATTTCCAAAACAAGTCTACCCTCCTCTGTGAAAAAAACATACCCATAAGGGGGAGGGCCTTTAGGCTGATGATCAGGCAACATAAAGGTCTGACATATGTGACTTAATTCTTCATGGGATAGTTTCGTGGATTTCTCAAGTAATTCTCCCATGGACAGGGGAGTGAGGGCTTGATCAGGTTGAAAATGTAGCATCTCATTGATAGACTGAGCAGTAATTGAGAAAAGGACTTCTTGATTTGGGGATAAGACTGCTCTTTGGTTAGGATCATAATTTGCATGGCAAAAATGGATTATTTCAGGGAAAATATGGACAGAGGGAAAAAGGTACCTAGGAAGATTAGATTCCCATAACCCAATCATATCCAAACCATTCAAATAATTGTCTCTGCAGCGACAAAAGATTCGAAGAGGATTATCACTAAAAACCAGGTCTTTTATTTGGAAATCTCTGTCGACTAACGATAAATAATCCAAGTCTCTATGAGGGGCGTTCAATGGGGTGACATTTAAGGAACTTCCATTTTTGGTTCTTGTGGATTCAAAAATGGAAATTCGGATTTGATGGGAGAAAACAGGTATAATTACTGATTGGGGAATTCAATTACGGTCTCGAGATTAAGGAAGACCAATTTAGAATCCTTTTGAGTTATTACGTATAGAGTTCTTTAAACAAAAACCAAGATTCTAATGGAGTTCGGTGGAAATTAGTGTAAATACATGTTTGAATGTACGTTGGCCCAGAATGATCTTGGTCCTGGCGGACGAACTGCGAAGCTTTGAGCGCAATTCTTTTCGAAAGGACAATGGTTGGCGAGAATTCAATAGTTGGATTTTAAATTTTTACGCATGGGAGTGTAGTCGTTCCTTTGTGGAAGAAGAATGAAAAAGACGCGGGTTTTTTTTTTATTCACAAAGTCAAAAGGGTGAGAATTTTTTATTATTTTAATAAATGACGTCATCAGGTACGACAGATGGGTCACGGGGGAAAGGTGGTAAGCAGTTTATTCCGCACCACTTTTGTGGGAAGGCGGTATTGAGCAGAGGGGCAACGATTCCACAGAATGAATGACACGTGGTCAGGGTACTGTTTGAAAACCACCAACATTTTGCGAGTTAATGTTCGGATAGGGGATGGCCAGCGGAATTATCAACAGCCGTTGATCTTGGAGTGGGTGATCGAATGGTGGTCGGGGCGTGAAGTTGACGGGGAGTTAATAGAGCGGGCCCGACATGATTTTTTATTAATTAATCATTTCGGGAGCGTTTTGATTGGCGAGGGTCGGTTATTAATTAATCATAAGGATTAATTAATCCTTTGTACGACGAGGGTCGGGGGTGAAAAATGCGCGCGAGATGGGTTACTTTCAAAGTTTAGTTTAAATTAAACTTCGGGTTTTATTTTTTTGTTTTAAACATATGAATCATACGTTTAAATCATTTTTTGAATATTTTTATTATACGATAATTGAATTAAATTAATCCAATTACCATAGGGGGCGGGATTTAACATATAACGATATATTTTAACCAAAGGGGATATAAAGTGGGTTTTTATTTAAACAAGTGGGAAATAAATACTTTGGTTAAAACTATAATATATGGTTTTTTTGGGATATTTACATAAATGGAGTTATATACTATAGGAAAGGGTTATTTCTATAAGGAGTTAATAAATAAAATTAATGTTAATATGACAAGGGGACAAGGTAAACTTCAAAATACATTAATATAACTAAGAAAGTGAAGTTTTTAGAAGAAAATTGCCTTATAATCACTTCATCACTTAAACTTAGGATAAAATGTGATTTTGAGGGTTAATTATGAAATATCTCATGATTTTCCTAAGTAAAATGGGATTTTACTTAGGAAAGAATTTTTTGAAGTAAATGAGTGTGATGATGAATGATTTTAAGTACTTAGGTTTTTTCCAATTATTGGGCCGAGGGTCTGGTCCCTCCAAAAGTCAAGGAAATGCCTTGAGCCCCTTTAATTTTCAAAATACCTTAGCACTTAGGGGAAATTAGTGAATTCTTTAGGGAAAAATGAAGGGGAAGTTAATAATCTTGACTTTGCTTTGCTGTGAACTTTTTCCAATGTAGTATCTGCCTTTGCACTTGTGATGAAAGTAAAATTGAACACATTTAGAACCATCATTCATCACATGTAATTCTGCAACAACATCTACCTACCCTACTTACTTTACCCTACCATTTTCTCTTCTTTATTAGGGTGCACTTAGACTGGCAAACCCTTATCAATCTTCTTTTTCTTTTACATGGAAAACCTACCTAAGTCTACACTTATTACATCCAAGAGCTCAGATTAAACTGTTGAGCACTTTTTATTAACTCTACCTATCTACTTATCTGCCAAGATTAAACTGTTTGGCCAGATATTTATTCTCTATTCTACACCATGAAATTGAAAAATGAATGAGTCAAGTTTAAACAGTTTGACTCTTCATAAATTGTGGCAGAAGTTTGAGAAGCTGCACACAATTTTGTTTATTACATCGGAGCTTAAAGTAGTGGCATTTAGACTTGCACACTTTCCTTGGCCTTTCTTTTGATGAGGTTCATTTTCTTTCACTTTTTTGGCCAATTTTATTTTTTCACCCTTTGATTTTTCTTTTAGGGTATACCCTCTTTACATTTTTTAAATTTTTTGATTTTTTGATTTTTAAAGAATATGGAACACCTTTGCAACAAGAAAAAGGTTTGAACATATTGCATAGTTCAACAAGTCAATCATGAAAAATGACACCTATTGGTATAGGAGTCTAACACTGGCTCCACTTGGGGATGGCTTTTCCTGGTGAAAAGTCAAGAACAGCAGGTCAGACAAAATGCCTTTAACTGAACCATGTAATCTTCTTTTTCTGGTGGCTTTATTGTATATATGATAGTAAAACTTCTGAAGCTTAGGGCCTTCACTTCGGGCTTCAACTTCAGTAAGTCACCATCCAATCAAAACTGATGCATTAGAAAGGATATATTATGTACATGTTAAAAAATCAGAACATCCTAGTAAATAGGATCAAAGTAGTGTTTTAGCATCCAACCATTGACTGGTCCTTCCTCAGCTTCTGAACCATCCAAATTCTTCAAAAAATATGTGTTATTTCCCTATAAAGCATGAATGATGTAAGGTCCTTTCCATAAGAAATCAAATTTCCCATGTTTCCCTTTATCTTCCCTTCTGGAATCCCATCTTAGAACTTTGTCTCCCAGTTGAAAATCTTCTGCTTTAGTCCTTTTGTCAAACATTTTCTTTAATTTTTCCTGCAAAACTTGGGATCGTTGATACACTTCTTCTCTGGTTTGCTGCAAGTGAATTGTTTGATTTATTCTTCTCTGAATATCATTTGGTTCTACTTGAGCCTCCTGAAGTAACTTCATTACAGGAACTCCTAAAGATGATGGAAATTTAGCCTCAATACCATAAACTAATTCATATGGACTGGTCCCAATTGATTTTTTGGTAGTAAGTCTGTCTGCCCACAATGCATTGGTAAGTTTCTTATGCCAATTCTTCTTATTTTCTTCCAATAATTTTTTAATGATATTAATGAGACTTTTATTGGAAGATTCAGCCAGTCCATTACCCTGAGGATAATAGGCTATTGAATGGCCTAAAGTGATGTGATATTTATTGCAGAAACTAATCATTTTCTTAGACTTGAAAGCAGCAGCATTATCAGTTATAATTTTCTCAGGACAACCAAATCTTGATAGTATATTGGTTTCTAAGAATCCTATGATTGCAGAATCATTGGCTTGTCTGGATGGGATTGCTTCAATCCATTTAGTAAAGTAATCTGTGGCAGTGAGGATCCATCGGTGTTGGCCAGAAGAAGGAGGATGGATTTCTCCAATAAAATCTAGGCCCCATTGTTGAAAGGGCTTCTCGGTGGAAATTGGTTTCAATGGTAAAGGTAATAATTTTCTCTTGCCTTCAAAGATTTGACACTTATGGCAAGCAGTTACAAATTTATTTACATCTGAAAACAAGGTTGGCCAATAAAAACCAGCCCTTAAGATCTTATCTGCAGTTGACTTCCAGTAGAGGTGTCCACCACAATCTCCTGCATGGAATTCATTGATAACCTTGTCAGCTTCATCTTTTAATAAACAATTTAATAGAATTCCATCATGATTCTTCCAAAAGAGAGCATTATCTAAAATACAATACTTTAAAGATGTCATTTTCAAAAACCTTTGTTTCGTTCTGGATAACCCTGGAGGAGCTTGCAGGTTTAACAAAACATAAATGATATCAGCGTACCAAGGTGAGTCTAAAAAGGCCTGACTGATTTGTGGAGTCGCCATCTCCTATTCGTCATCCAGTTCATTAATGTTCAGGGCTTGGCAATTTGTTTCAGTCATGAGTTGAGCCAAACCTTGTCCTTTTATGAGTTTTGTAGGTCTTATTTCAATATCATATTCTAATATGGTAGCTATCCATTTACCTCTTTTGCCTTCAATACCATCTTGAGTTAAGATGTCTTTAACGACAGCATTAGGTACATAAGCTATCACATGAGAATACAATATATAAACTCTAAAATCTTTAATTTCTTTCACAAGTGCAAAAACTTGTTTCTCCATGATATTGTATTTCAATGATGCATCTCTAAGTGCTTTACTAAAAAAGGCTATAGGTTTTTCACATCCTTGATCATCCTTTTGTAGTAAAACTACTGTAGTTGTATGTTCAGAAGAAAATGAAAAAATTATGAAATCTCTATCAAATTTTGGACTGGTAAGAACTGGTGTTCTGGTCAAAGCCATTTTGATTTCTTCAAATGATTGCTTGGCTTCTACTGTCCACTTAATACTCGAATCCTTTCTTAACATGTTAGTAAGCAGTCTAAGTAATTCAGCTAAACTAGAAATGAATCTTCTCAAAAAATTGATCTTACCTATGAAAGCTTGAAGTTCTTTAATATTCCTGGGATGAGGTATCTGCAAAATGGCTTGTATTCTTTCAGGATCAATTCTAATGCCATCTTTTGAAATGATATGACCTAGGAGTTTACCTTCTTCAAGACCAAACAATGACTTTTTAGGATTTAAAGAAACACCATACTTTCTGCATTTAATAAACACATGTCTAAGATGATCCAAATGTTGTTGATCTGTCTTGGAAAAAACAGTCAAATCATCTAGATATATGACCAAAAAATCATGAATTTCTTTGGCAAAGGCAATGTCCATTGCTCTTTGTAAGGTCGCTCCTACATTTTTGAGTCCAAAAGGCATCTTAACATATTTGAATGTACCCCATGGTGTTGTAAAAGTTGTTTTGTCTTGATCATCAGGATGAACCAGAATCTGGTTGTATCTTGAGAATCCATCCAGAAGAGAAATCCTTGAAGAACCTACTACCCTTTGTAAGATATGGTCCATTTTAGGCAAAGGATAGTTATCTTTTAAAGAAACTTTGTTTAAATTTCTCAAATCAACACATAGTCTAATCTCTCCTGTTTTCTTCCTTGTTGGTACCAAATTAGAAACCCATTCAGAAAACCTAATAGGAGCAATTATTCCTGCTTCATACATTCTTTTAATTTCTTTCTCAATTGAAGGTAGTAGCACAGGGTTGATTCTTCTAAGTTTATGTTTGAATGGTTTCTGATCTGGTTTCAAAGGTATTGTATGTTGAATTATTGATGTATCATATGATTTAAGATCTTCATAACTCTAGGAAAAAACATCCTGGATTTCTTTTAAAAGTTCAACATATTTAACCTTTTGATCCTCTGGCAGAGATTTAGATAAATTAACCATCTTGGGATTTCCTTCAGTTCCCAAATTGTATTCTTCAATATTAGCTTTTAAAGGTTCCATTTTGGGTTTTAGTGGAATGTCATTTGAGTCAAAAATATCTTCTAAAGGAGTTAATCCTTTAGGTAAATGATTATCTTTCAGATTAATAATTTCAGATTCATCTTCTATAATCTCATCGACTTCCATTTGTTTCAAATCCTGCATATCTTTTTTGGTGAATTTAGTTGGGTGAAGCATGTGAATTGCAGTCTCTTCTGAAATATCTGTTTCTTGTTCATCTATTTGATCAGATTCATTGATTGTTGTGTCTTCATCTATGCTACTGTTAGAGAATTCGTTTTCTAAGGTCAAAAAATTATTTATCTGATTATTATTTACAAACACTTGCCAATTCATAAGATTATCCGGTAGAGCAGGTCTATGTCTAATCTCAGCTGTGAACTGATGATTAGGTTCAAAAGGTAATTTACAAGTGCTAGCGAACATTGCAAGACTGTGAGCATGCAAATTTTGTTTTCTAGGAATTTTGGCAAGCTGAGCTTGTAGAAAAGTATTGAGAATTTCCACAACTGTTTCTTTGTATTGTCTTAATCTGGGGTCTTTTGTTGAACATTCACCATTGATCTGTTGAATAATTAACTCAGAGTCTCCTATGATTGATACTCTAATTGCTCCTAATTTTTTGACATGCTTAAGCCCTAGCAAAAGAGCTTCATACTCTACCATATTATTAGTGCATCTAAAGTTCAATCTATAAGCATGGCCTTCGGCATGATCATTTTCAACGTTATGTATCCAAATTCCAGCTCCTGCTCCTAACTTATTTACTGAACCATCAAATTCTAAATGCCACAGAATTTCATGTTCATAATCTTCATCGATTGTTTTAACAACTTTCTTAACAGGGAGCTCTGGTTTTTCAGTTTTTTCTGGTATTTCTTGAATGTCTGATGTTTCTTTGTTTTCAGAAATTTCTTCGATTTGAACAGTATATTTATTTGCAGTTTCTGTTTCTGGTGCTTCTAGTTCAGTAGGAAGGTCAAATTCAGCATTATAAAGGATGAATGAGTCCATATCAGAATGTACTGAGTAGACAGGGAAGTTTTCAGGCTTCTCCTAACTACTAACTAAATATTTCATCAAGGTCTCTCTATATAGTCTTTTAGGTTGACCGAACACTGAAATAGTAGCATATGACATATCTAATTGAAGAGATCCTCCGAGTTTGGCACCCCAGGATCTGGACAACAACATACCATATTTGGGAGGAATATATGCTACTACTATATCCATCAGAATAGATTTCGCAGGGTATTGCACCAAAGTAACACACAAATCTTTAATCAAACCTAAACATCTTACCTGACTTGAATCAAAAGAAAAAAGATCTTTATATGGTCTGGTAATGTCTAGGTTTAATCTTTCCATCACAACCTTGGGCATTAAATTGTGAGACGCTCCAGAATCAAGCATGGAATTATGAAGTATTTTGTCATGTACATTCAAACTCACATAAAATGGAGGAGTTCCTCCACTTTCTGGTTTTCCATTTACTTCAGGGCCAAAAAGTAATTTGGGTTGATCATAAAAAACATTTACTAAATCATCCATTCCAGTAATGTTAAGGGATCTACTGATTTGGCTTCTATAGACATCATGTTTAGCTAATTCTGCCAATGGAACAACTATCTTTAATTTTCCTATTTCAGCTTCTAGATTGAAAGATTTTTCTGTTTGAGCTCTAGTATTTTGAACAGTTGGATTTTCTCTATTTTTTGGGTCTTCAGTGTTTTTCTCTTTTTCATGAGCGGGATTATGAGTTGAAGGTGTTTCTGAATTAACTTGTGATATTTCTTCTACGTTTCCTGCAGGAAGAAAATTATTGGAAAGTTGTTTATTATTTAGTTGATTATCAAACACATCTTAAATTATTGTATTTGCAGGGTTAGGACTTGTTCTAGAAAGAATTTGTACAGGAGGAGTGTTAGTTTTACCTTTGATGTTTTGTTTTACAGCTTTATGTTTGCTATTCTCTGGCACATCAATCTGTCTGCTTCTCAAATTGTATTGTTTATGAACTTCATAAATTGCTGAATCATATCCTTCTTTAAAATCAAAAGTTTCTCCTGAATGAGTTTGAAATGTTTCAAGAATGTGATTTTCTTGATCATCTTGAGATAGGAAAAATTTTGGTTTATTTTTGTTCTCAGTCACGTTATTTATTTCAACATCCTCCATTGGTTCCTCAGAAGATGAACCTTCAACAAAATTTTCCTGGAATGGTGGCCTGATGTTTTGGTCAGGAACATTTTTCCCAGTATTTTGGTTTTGATTTCTTCTGAAGTTTGGGTTTCTAACAGCATTTTGACCATCGCCAGAAGACTTTCTTTCGATTGTCTCTACTCTGTCTCCCAGTCTTTCCATCCCTTTAATAATTGCATCCAGCTTTCTTTCAAAAGCCGAAGGCTCTTCGTTTATAGGCATCCTTCTTTCAGCTCTAGCTCTAGCTCGTTTTTCTATGAGGTTAGCTTCAACACTAACAACTATGCTTTGCATCTCTTCTAGAGTTTGGGGAGCTCTTTCCCTAAGTGAATATGCTATGTCAGAATCAAACCCATCAGGGAATTTAACCAGTACTGAATCCGGAGGGGGTCTAAGGTTTTGGGGAACAACATTGTAGGCTTCGTTGAATCTAATGATATAATCTTGCACTGCTTCATTAGGTCCTCTCTTTAATTTTCCAAATTCTGATAGGATTTGAAGAGGGTCTTTCTTTTTCTCCCATCTATTTAAAAATGCCCTATACAAGGCTGTTAATTCAGCAATACTGTTTGGAGCAAGAGCCCTAAACCATGTCCTGACTTCCCCAGTAAGGCTCTGGACAAAAATTCTCATTCGTACATCGTCAGCGTCTATTTCATAAAATTCAAAGTAATATGTCATCCTTTTGGTATTTTTTTGAGCAGTGTAAGTACCGGAACCATCAAAAGGGGTGATTTTACTCTGATAGTCTTGAGGCAAAGAAGCAGGGTTACCTGACAACCTTAATGGAGCATATCTGTTGGCCATTGGAAGGTGTAATGGAATAACAGGTGATGATGGTCTCGAAGTAGTGGGCGGAGGTGAAGAATAAGTTGCTTGTGTTTGAGAAGCTTGGGGAAAAGCAGATGAACTAGGGGAAGCTGAAGTAATCACAGAAGTGTTTGAAGTTTCTTCAAAGGTCAGCTCAGATTGAATGGAATTTTGTAGATGTTTGTCAAGATGTGAAGTGATAAACTCAAATTGCAAATCTTCAAGAAATAATGGATCAGGAACTAGATTGGACAACTCAGATTCAGAAAAATTTACGAATAGAGAAGTTTCAAAATGTTCATCAAATGGTTTGTCTTCAAGATATACAAACTTCACAGGACAAGAGTGTGATCTAACAAGAGGTTGGGAACTCCCAGAGCTTTCTTGACTCTATTGTCTTCTCAGAATTCTAGGAATCAGATTTGGATTCTCAAATATCGGTGGTGGGTTAGGGTCAGGATTTGACCTGGTATAATGAGTCCTTTCTGGAGCGAGTTTTCTGGATGATTTATATTTTTGTTTTTCTGTTTTTAAATAAAATGAAAGTATAACTTCGACAAACTCTTCAAGAAATTTAAGATTTTGGTTTAAAATTTTCTCAAATATTTATTGAACTAGAGAAACTGATTAAATGTCTGAAACCAAAGTTCAGTCTATAAAATAGACCGGAGATTGACTGAAGTAGCATTTATTTACTATGCAATTGTAGAGCAAAAGCATTTCAAAGGCTACCTGGCTAATCTCCAGGCTCCGTCTGTAGTTTATAAATCAAACAATAGTAACAATAAAATGATTCAGTTCCCCAGTGGAGTCGCCACTATGTTATCACTCAGATTTTACTTGAAGTTGTTGGAAGAGGAAAGGGGTCCGAGGTAACCACAAACCAACCTTCAGGTACAGAATCTAGCCAATCTGTACCCAGAGAGGGCTCTCTCTATAAAATTTAGCTTTGTTTTTGAAAATATTAGGCTAGTTATAAAGTCCAAGGGTTTTGATTTTGTTTGGGTTGATGGAATTCTTTAGCTGAGATTAAAATCAAGTAGTTTCAGTCCATTGGGCTAATGGAGTCAAAGGATTGGCTGCACTGGCTTAAGTTTTTTAACAAAAGATGGTTTATCAGGGCAAGATAATCAAACTAGAAACAATTATAGATCTAAAGTGAATGGAATGGAATTCAAACGGATGAAAGGCAACGAAGAATCTTTCAACACATTCAAGAGAAGAGAAATAGATTGATTATAAATAAAGAGCAGTTAAGTATTCTTTACTAAATAACCAAAGATGTATAAACTAGACAAACAGGAGCAATTAAGAATTCCTTGTTTAAACCAGTTTAGAAGAAAACATCTAGAATAATAACGACTGAAATCAGATTACACCTAAGTACTTTCTGATTTAATCCTTTTCGTTAAATATTAAGATAATGAAACACAAATGATATTGTAAACAAATATTAAACTTCAAAACATGAGATAGAAATGACTTATTGATCCTTCATTTGACGCATGAATCCTGAGAAAAGTCTTCTGCCTCAATTCCTTGTCCAGTTTTGCCACGAAAAATTTCTCCAAAGCTCTTTATTCCAAAATATTCAATGTTACATCAAAGTATAAGAATCCACCCTCAATAATCCGATTGAGGGCTTATTTATACAAAAAATCATACAAAATATCTCTTAACAAAACGAGATATAATCTAAGATGACTCACAAATAAGTTACAATAAAAATAGAGACAGATGGTCTCATAGATAAGACAAGAAGTAACCGATGTTGTGCTGTTTCCTCCTTTTGAGAATGTGCTGGAGGCAGGACCTATATTTTAGCTCATCGTTGTCCTCTTCAGTAATTTTGTTCTAACTAACTTGCTTCACTGATACTCTTTGTTTTTACTGATACACTTTAACTGAACTGATACTCTTTGACCTTTGTTTGTCCCTTTATCCTTTATACTGTAGTAAATAGGCAAAATTTCATATAAGGATAAATTTTACAAAAGTTCCAATAGATCTTCCCACCATTTATCTTCTGTTATTTTGGTCCGTTGAAGCTTCCTTAATGTTTCATCAGCCTCGGTATATCTGAAGAAATTAGGCTGATTAGGAAACAAATGTCTTACTTC
Source organism: Pinus albicaulis (assembly GCA_034641835.2). Taxonomy (NCBI): domain Eukaryota; kingdom Viridiplantae; phylum Streptophyta; class Pinopsida; order Pinales; family Pinaceae; genus Pinus; species Pinus albicaulis. Next base: position 1,703,459,118 of record CM076581.1, on the reverse strand, counting down.
ATGTTCAAGATAAAACAAATTCTCTAATCTGTCATGAAGATTCCTTCCTATAGGTAATGTTGCTTCTGATGAAATGGTTGAGGAACTGGCTTGATTGTGAGCATGTATGTCCAATTTCTTAACATAAGTTTCCAGGTCCATTATTTTATCTTCTGAAACCATAGGGCTGGGCAACCCTTTATTCAATAAAACATTAAACCTTTCTCTGAAAGCAATGATTTCACTTTGCATGTCAAAACACCTTCGTTCTAAATTTTGCATAAGAGTCCTTTTAGTAAAAACTATTTTTATCTCCAAGATTGTTGCAATTCTGTCCTGAATACCCACATTTGCAAGTTGTTGTCTGGTTTGGGTGTTTAGAAACTGTATAAGCTGATTGGCTTCCTCAGGCCTATTTCCTAATTCTGCTCGTGTATTCTCAACTTCATCCAGAGCTACTTTGACCAAATCATTCTGCTCGTATATTATCTGGATTGAGGACCAGATATCTTTTATTTACTGAATAATATCATCCCAAATAATGTCATTTATTTCTCTTAAAGGTTTCTCCAATGTGAGATCCCTTTCCAAAGCTTTAACTAATTTTTCCAACTTTTTGACTTCTCTTGTTTTGTCAGCAACAGTCATTTTTGAAAGATCATATTTCTGTTCCAAATTAATAAGCTGTAACTTTGTGCGCTGAAGTTCTGTTACTTGAAGTTTTAAGTCATTCATTGAATTTATTAGTTCTTCTGTACTCAAAGTTGAAGTATTTACCTGTGATGGCTCTGCTGGTTGACCTGTTGGACCTGTGATAACCTCTGCCGTAGATACTGGAACACTGGACTGCTTGTCTTTTAATGCTTGTTCCAGCTCTTTTTCTATTTCAGTTAGTTGCTCATTCATTTTCAAGAGAAACTCCATCATTTCTTCTTCAGAATTCTTCTTTATTACTTCTTCAGTTTGAGGATGTCTTGAAGCTGGCAATTTCAACTGCTTTCTCAAAGCTGCAATGTCATCATCTTTTTTCTTGATTAGAGCTTCTATACCTTTGACATCCTTTGGATTGTGACCTAATCCAATAATTATTTCCTCCAATGTTTTTATCCTGTTGTCTTTGGCTTGAGAAGAAGCCTTTTCAAGCTACAATTGTGTACTAGTGTTCTCCAAAGAATCCTGTAACCTGTGAGCTGCCATTGCCTTATCAGTCAAAGTAGAATAGATCATTTCACCAGTCTGCTTATGTAATTCAATTTGGTCTAAAGGATGGATGTCCTTTGCTAGGACTTCAAAATTTGTCCTAATATAATCAGCAGCTGTTTGGGGTTGTTGCACCTTAGGTTTGAAATGGCTCATTAACATTTTGCCCTGTTGGATGTCAAAACCTGACATCAATCTTTCTTGATTCTTTGGAGCCATTTTCAGATATTGATTATATACTTGAATTCTTAGTGGATCATTCTTGGCCTTGATATTGATAAATGTCTTCTTTATATCTCCTGTATCTTTAACTGGTGTTTTGAAAGAAGATATTTCAATACTCTGTTGCTTCTGTAGTTCTTTCCTTTGTGAGGTAGTGGATGCTCCACTGACTGTACCTGTTTGTTGACTGCCCAATTGTTCTGGTCCTTGACTATCAAGGATTTCATCAATAGATTCTACTTCTGGAGGAGTATTCAATTTTTGTCTCTTGGCCTGAGGCTGTTGTGAAGATCCAGTGAGAGGGGTAGCAGCTTCAGCTTCTCTCTTTTTTCCCTTTTCCACATTTAATGGAGTTTGCAAAATTGATATTTCTACTGGATTGGTTTGAACGGAAGAAACCTGTACTTGATCCTGTCCCTTGGAAGTTTGAGGTTGTTCTGTCATAGTGAATGTTTCTTTAACTTGTGTATCAACCTCTTTCTCTTTTCCCTTAGATGATAATGCAATGTTTTCTTGTAACTCCTGTTGAATAAGCCCAGCTGAGGAAGGACCAACCTCTGATCTTGGTACCTGTGCAAAAGAGTCTAGGTCAAGCATATTTTCAAGATCTTTCATAACATTGTCTACATTGACCTGCTCAATATCCTGCTCTATCAATGTTCCTTCTATCCATTCATCTGTATTAGCATATTTTTCAATCTCTGGGATTCTTTGATGTATGTATGGTGCTGATTTATTCTTCATTCTTTTATCACAAATGAAGTTGAATGGGTCATAAGGCACCCAATAGAAACTCTTTTGTAATCTGAGACGGTCTTCTAATATCTTTTTAGCTTCTTCCCCTGCATCCCTAGAGTTACAAATAAAGGGACCTAATTGACTTTTGATCCGAAGTTGAGCCTTCTTCTTTGCATTACAAAAATGAATTATATCAGAATTGTTCATCTGCCTGAAATATTCTAATGCAAAGATTCTCATGGGGACATATTTTGGCAATTTGAATGGACATAATTCACATCCATAGATTCTGACTTCTGTGTGATTTTGGTATAAATACCAATCACCAACTTTGTATTGTTTTGAGAGCTGTAAAGTTTTCTTGATTTCATTGCTGAGTCTTGGAGGAGAAACTCCTGTCAACAAAGTAGTTGCAGGGTGTATAAAAAGATCAATGAACTCATTATAGGAATAGGGAGAATCTCGAGAACTATGAGTGATGGCTGACCAAAAGATAACAAACCTAGGATTCCCTTGGGCATCAAGATTTTTGATATAGAAAGGGAAATTTTCCGACTGGTAATAGAGCATGAGGTGGTAGATGACAGAGGAATACTTGAACACTTTCTCATTTTCTAATCTCATGAATTGATCATGGATTTTATCTGCAATGTATGATGCAAAGTCATACCTGACAGCAGGAGGTTGTCCAGGGGTAAAAATAGACAATAATACTAGGATTAAATGGTCCAAAAATTCACTGGTATTAAAGCCCATTATAAAGGATATCATTTCCAAAACAAGTCTACCCTCCTCTGTGAAAAAAGCATACCCATAAGGGGGAGGGCCTTTAGGCTGATGATCAGGCAACATAAAGGTCTGGCAGATGTGGCTTAATTCTTCATGGGATAGTTTGGTGGATTTCTCAAGTAAATATCCAATGGGTAGGGGAGTGAGGGCTTGATCAGGTTGAAAATGTAGCATCTCATTGATAGACTGAGCAGTAATTGCGAAAAGGACATCTTGATTTGGGGATAAGACTGCTCTTTGGTTAGGATCATAATTTGCATGGCAAAAATGGATTATTTCAGGGAAAATATGGACAGAGGGAAAAAGGTACCTGGGAATATTATATTCCCATAACCCAATCATATCCAAGCCATTCAAATAATTGTCTCTGCAGCGACAAAAAATTCGAAGAGGACTATCACTAAAAGCCAGGTCTTTAATTTGGAAATCCTTGTCGACTAATGATAAATAATCCAAGTCTCTATGAGGGGCGTTCAATGGGGTGACGTTTAAAGCCATAGGAACTTCCGTTTTTGGTTCTTGTGGATTCAAAAATGGAAATTAGGCTTATGGTGAAAAATTGAGTGAAATTACAGGTTTTGGGGATTTAATTGGGAACTCATGGAAACCAATTTAGAATCTTGTTTGAGTTTTCTGTATAGAGTTCTTTAAACAAAAACCAAGATTCTAACGGAGTTAAGTGGAAATTAGGGTAAATAACTGTTTTTTGGAGATAACAGCGATTTGAACAGGTACTGTTTAAGGCGGACAATATTATGAGAAGCTTTGACTGCAATTCTCTTCGAAAGGATAATAGTTGGCATATTTCAACGGTTGTAATTGAAATTTTTCTGCATGGGAGTGTAGTCGTTCACTGTGGAGGAAAAAATGAAAAGACGCGGGTTGTTTGGTTTTATTCGCAAAGTCAATAGGGTGGCAGGATTTTTTATTAATTCATGGGATGACATCAGCACGTACAGGAGATGAGTCACGGGAAGGCAGGTGGTAAGCAGTTTATTCCGCACCGCTTTTGAGGGAAGGCGGTATTGAACGGAGGGGCAGCGATTCCATAGGATGAATGACACGTGGTCGGGGTACTGTTTGAAAACCACCAGCATTTCGCGAGTTATTGTTCGGATAGGGGATGGCCAGCGGAATTATCGACAGCCGTTGATCTTGGAGCGGGTGATCGAACAGTGGTAGGGGTGTGAAGTTGATGGGGAGTTAATAGGGCGGGCCCGACGTGATTTTTTATTAATTAATCATTTCGGGGGCGTTTTTATTGGTGGGGGTCGGTTGTTAACTAATAATAAGGATTAACTAATACCTTGTATGATGAGGGACAGGGGTGAAAAATGCGCGTGGGATGGGTTTACTTTGAAGTTTATTTTAAATTAAACTTCAGGTTTTATTTTTTGTTTCAAACATATGAATCATACGTTTAAATCATTTTTTGAATATTTTTATTATACGATAATTGAATTAAATTAATCGAATTACCATAGGGGGCGGGATTTAACATATAACGATATATTTTAACCAAAGGGGATATAAAGTGGGTTTTATTTAAACAAGTGGGAATCAAATACTTTGGTTAAAACTATAATATATGGGTTTTTTGGGATACTAGATAAATGGAGTTATATACTATAGGAAAGGGTTATTTCTATAAGGAGTTAATAAATAAAATCAATGTTAATATGACAAGGGGACAAGGTAAACTTCAAAATACATTAATATAACTAAGAAAGTGAAGTTTTAGAAGAAAATTGCATTATAATCACATCATCACTTAAACTTAGGATAAAATGTGATTTTGAGGGTTTTTATGAAATATGTCATGATTTTCCTAAGTAAAATGGGATTTTACTTAGGAAAAGAATCTTTTGAAGTAAATGAGTGTGATGATGAATGATTTTAAGTACTTAGGTTTTTTCCAATTATTGGGCCGAGGGTCCGGTCCCTCCAAAAGTCAAGGAAATGCCTTGAGCCCCTCTAATCTTCAAATACCTTAGCACTTAGGGGAAATTAGTGAAATATTTAGGGAAAAATGAAGGGGAAGTTAATAATCTTGACTTTTCTTTGCTGTGAACTTTTCCAATGTAGTATCTGCCTTTGCACTTGTGATGAAAGTAAAATTGAACACATTTAGAACCATCATTCATCACTTGTAATTCTGCAACAACATCTACCTACCCTACTTACTTTACTCTACCATTTTCTCTTCTTTATTAGGGTGCACTTAGACTGGCAAACCCTTATCAATCTTCTTTTTCTTTTACATGGCAAACCTATCTAAGTCTACACTTATTACATCCAAGGGCTCAGATTAAACTGTTGAGCACTTTTTATTAACTCTACCTATCTACTTATCTGCCAAGATTAAACTGTTTGGCCAGATATTTATTCTCTATTCTACACCATGAAATTGAAAAATGAATGAGTCAAGTTTAAACAGTTTGACTCTTCATAAATTGTGGCAAAAGTTTGACAAGCTGCACACAATTTTGTTTATTACATCGGAGCAAAAAGTAGTGGCATTTAGACTTGCACACTTTCCTTGGCCTTTCTTTTGATGGGGTTCCTTTTCTTTCACTTTTTTGGCCAATTTTATTTTTTCACCCTTTGATTTTTCTTTTAGGGTATACCCTCTTTACATTTTTTAAATTTTTTGATTTTTTAAGAATATGGAACACCTTTGCAACAAGAAAAAGGTTTGAACATATTGCATAGTTCAACAAGTTAATCATGAAAAATGACACCTATTGGTTTAGGGAGTCAACAGAAGGATGGATAGTGGGGCCTATTTGTCCATTGGGCTAAGGAGTCAAAATCAAGCAAACAAAACTGGGATCAAGGCCAAAAGGTCAAATGTTTTCAGGGCAAGATAGATAACCCTTGAAGATATTGGAAAGTTGTTTTTGTGAGGTGGTATGATCGGGATAAAGGGCACTTAAGAATCATTTGATCCAGAAAAGGAAGTAGTAGGAAGAGGTCAAACGAAAGAGGGATAAATTAAGGGTTACCTACACTGTAAATTAGAGGAAAACATATAAGTGATAACTAGTTAAAAACAGGGTGCTCTCAACAAATCCTGTCGTAATACTCCTAGTTATTCATTCAGATTTAGAATAAACATAGATGGATGCATGTAACAAAGAAAGATAACAATGACAAGCAAATAAATACTTCACTCCAGATAGCTCATCACAGGAATCTTGAAGTATGATGCCAATTGGTTTGATCCAGCCTGCTAATGTGAAATTTGACACAAAAAAGCTTTGAATTCCAAGAATAAATGACTATAACAATCTCCAACAATTTTATTCCACAAAAATACTTCTAAATATGAAGTATTTATACAAATTCTAAACTAAAATATCTTGAAAAAATATCATTATTGGTTTACAGATATCTAAAAATGTTTTATATAAATAGAAATCAATTAAAGGATACTCAAAACTAATGAATCTATTTGGCACTATACTTATGGATTGATGGTGACAAAGAAGAGAATTCAAATTTGATCTCAACTCTTATTTGATGATGAGGCATCCAAGTCACTAATTGTCTCCTTTCTTTGTCCATTCTGTTCCAGAAATTGTGCAAAATTAGGGTCCAATGATACCTTTTTATATCTCAATCTGAAATATATATGTAAAAAGTGAAAGAGGCTTTTGTTGATAAATATGTTAATAAGATAAAACTCTCTCAGTTTCCCAAAATTTCGTTCCAGCTGTTCACTATATGCTCTGAAAAACGATGTGTAAAATAGAGCTTTGCATAGTCTGAAAAATAGGCTGTAAATATGTGCATGTATCTCTCATTATGTAACACTAGTGCAAAACGTAAGATAGGTTTTTGTATATGGGTCTCTTAGGAACACAAACCTCCTTCAATTTTGTAATATGTATTTCTTATTGGCCACAATATTCTCTGGAACATGATGAATAAAAAAGAATTTTTTGTAAACAGTGCTTTCAAATATTGTTTAATATTTCCAAACCCATAATAGTTGTTAGAAAAGTGAGAGATATTTTTGTAGTTGGACATCTTAAGAACATAAACCTCCTTCAGTTTTGAAAAATTCATCTTGGATTGGTCACAATAGTTTCTGCAAAACAATGAATTAAACATGAAATTTCTGCAAAAATGTCCCTTCTTGTTCTGTCTGCTTAAGCCACTGCTTTTTTAACTTTACTTTCACTTTGATAAAATTAATTGTTTTTGCAAAACTATTTTCATCTTTATTTAAACCTTATTGCCTCCGTGATTACTCTACTTTCTTTTACTCGATCCAGATCACATTTCCTTCCTTTCACTTTTACCTTTTACAGTAAGAGTGAGTAAAGAGAATTGATCGAATGGAATGTTTTCATCCTTTGTTCCTAGATCACTTACAAATTCTCGATCAACCTCATCATTGTATGAAATTTTCTTGTTTTAGAAAAAATTCAAATCATTTCCTTGTGAATTCTTGGAGTAAACAAGTCTTAACTAGTATTAGACTGTTTATTCAAGTTTTGTTCAATCACCTGCAAAAAATAAAAACAATAATTACTGAAAACCATGTCTGCAGGGATGCAAATGGGATCCAGTGAAATAGAAATCTTTGGGTTGAGTCATGGCTGCGAAGGTTCAACTCTATTGGCAACGGAGTTTTACTTTTGCATCCCAAACAATGGAGGCTTAATGCATTATGTAATGTGATGTTAAGGAGGTATGATGGAATAAATATTATTGAGAATTTGCTAAATCTATGAAAATCAAATGGGTATATATATGGTCTTGGACAATCCTCTTCGAGAGCTTCCCAACAATATAATACACTTGGTCAAACTCCTTCAAATGAGAAGATAAGCCAATTTGAAAGTGACATCATTGAAAAGGGATCAAATCACCAAATTTTTTAAAGCTTGTGCATCTTCTTGGTGGATTTGTGCACTCATGAACAATCGATGGTTATTGACCCATGAATAGGTGCATAATTCAATGGTGTTAACCATCGTGCAACTCCAAGAAAATCTAGTGGTTATGGATGGTATATGGTTGATACATGGTGGATGGAGGGAAAACTTTCTTGATAGTTAACGAAGGTCGTGCCCCCCCATTCCTTTCGACCTCCGTTATGTGGAGCCTATCCACCAATGAAAAAAATGAAACATGACTACTAGGTAAATGACGTGGACCCTTTAGTAGTAGGCTAACTTGTCACGTAGACCAATAATAAATCAACATGTCACTAGGATGACATGTGTGACATGGATGACGTAGAAAACTCACCTAATGGTATGTTGATAGGTTGCAACATGAGATAATGTGGAGGATGATGTAGCGGTACAATAGTAATGATGTGGTCGTATGATATATGACATGGAAACATGGCAGGGTGCCATGTGGCATGCCCAATCATCATTTTTTGGGTGTCCAAATATGAGTGACATGTGGCACCACTCAAAGAGTGCCATGTTTCATCGTGCTAACATAAAAATACGATTGAATACGGAACCCTAAGGCCCATGTCACATGTCATGGTTATATATAGGAAGAGGGGGAGCCAAAGGGGCTACCCTTGTTACGAATTAAGCACCAAAATCAGTTATATGTAAGTCTAAATGTCAAACCCATTTTAATCAACATCAGATTTTTTAGCACCTGCACATGTATATATATAAGCACGACATGATGGGATGGAGATATGTTTTCAGTGTTGTTATGAAATGAATAAAGGTGTGGCCTCCTAGTTAGAGTGAGGCATTATAGTTTTAGGCAACAAGAGGTTGCGAATTCAAGTCTTGAATTATCATTGGCATGGTTCTCGGTATGAGACACAATGTGTAGTGTGGAACCCTGTTGTGATGTTGAGTTTTGGCTTATTGTTGGCATGGTTTTCAATTTGTTAATTTTCCATAGGGCTATGTTTTTCTTTGTTTTGATAATTGCATTTTTTCATTAACACATTAAGTTAAACCCATAATATAGTAATGTTATTTTTATTTACATCATTATTCAACAACATATGCAACTATGTAGAAAGAAAAATATCATCATCATCAATGCAACATAACATAAAGGAACAATAGAAGAAAAACATTCACACATAGAGAAAACAGGATCAGAGATCACTATGGGGAAACCCTTTCAAATTCTTCTTCTTCTTTGATTGTCATCAAATGATTAAAAAAATTTGAGTTCCATATCTTCATCTATGTAACTAACCAACAAACAACTACAACATCCATGAAATGAACCCAATAATGTTTCTACACAAAATATGATTCTAAAGTCTATAAAGAATTGTCACTATCTGCAGTCAAATGTCAAACCCTGCAGTAACTAAGCATAATATTAAAAAAAATAATATTCCATAATTTGAATCTTGGTCACATAGAGGAGGAGTCATGCGAGCAACTATATCAACCCAGTCACACCCTTAAGCCTGACAAGTGAGAAAATAGGGATGGATTTGAACTGTGGCAAGCATGCGACTATGTCTGTAAAAATCCTAAATCCCGGTCGAATGCACAGTGAATTGTATGTGCGACTTGAAGGCTCCAGTCGCACACACGAGCCTCTATGGGAGTGAATATGGTCTAAATCCTTCTGTGTTGTGCCTGTAACTATGCTCTAAAACCCTAGATTTGAAATGCAAGCTTTAGACCCTGCAATTTCACCTCAGAGTGAACCTTTTCTTCCGTGGACGAGCCTCAGACCTGTGCGAAAAAAACCAAGATAGAAAAATGTCTCATGATTGTGTCCAAATGAAGTAGAGGTCACTTGTATTTATAGCCTTCCAAGAGGGTCCACTTTGCTTTAGGGCCGACCTTATCAAATATGCACATGTGGGTTTTTATTCATAAATACACTTTCCCTTATTTTATCTGAGTGATCTTTAGGTCAATTTTGGTCCTATCAAAAATAGGAATTCAATGAAATCATTATCTCCATAAAGTGAGATGTACAAAGAAATTTTTTATCGCAGTTGCATATTTTTAACACTCCCTCTCAACTAGGGAGAATTCCATGTGCCAATATCTGACAATCGATCAACATTGAATCCTATCATCATATCCTATCCAGTGTCAAGTAACATAATGTATTGTTATAAATCTTATTAATTAATCTCTTTCTTAGTCCTTCTTATCTCTTTATTTTCCCTGCTCATATGCTGAACATTCTCAAATTTAAAAGAATAATAATTTGTTACATGAGGGGATCTTAAGCTACCACCCTATGTTTATCAAGGTATTACTTGATATCTCTGTCGGCGGGATACTACCTAGAATATCATCAGTGGGGAGTCAATTCACATCACCATCAGTGAGAATATCAACAGGGAGCACATCTCAACTAGGAAACCAATGGTAATGAGGAAGGTCCTATTGGACACTCTCACCTCATGTACATGACAATGGGGAAGGTCCTACAGGACAATCTCGCCCCATGTCAAGTAATAGGATATCCAAACACACAGGGGATAAATTATCAACCATGATATCACATTAGGGAGCTCATTCTCAACCTGTAATCATATAGAGGAGAAAATATCAACCCAATCATATTACTTATTTATCTTCCCATCGATGACTCTAAGAAGTCATGTAATAGAAAACCTACATAATAATCCAGATTGGGAGAGATACCACTCTTACTAAGAGGTAAGGATCACATGCCTCCAATAATCCTCAACCCGTTGTCCAGACGGGCAGGGACAGTCCCAACATGTGCTTCTTGTGGGTATGATGCCAATTGGGGTATAATCTGCAATGAAAAAAGGTGGCGGAGATACTCGACTTGTCAAAACGGACAAGGATCATGCACATCCCATGAATGAAAAAGAGGGGAGAAACATATACAACCCTATTGTCAAGAGTTATCTCAACCCCACAATCCCTTCATCTCAATTACACACCCTGGGAGCTCATACATGGGAGGAAGAGTTGCCTTAGTGTCCTCGATCAATGGTGCACTTTATATATCATCAACATATGATTGTCCTCATATTTGGAAATCATTATGTCCCAATAGCAGTTGTATCTTGTTCATATAGGGAATCAAGTCAAATATCATGTTAGAACATAAATAATCATATAAATCACAAAAGGATACCATATTCATATCTCTTTATTTTCCCTGCTCATATGTTGAACAGTCTCAAATCTAAAAGAATAATAATTTGTTACATGAGGGGAGCTTAAGCTACCACCCTATGTTTATCAAGATATTACCCGATATCTTTGTTAGCAAGATACTACCTAGAATATCATCAGTGGGGAGTCAATTCACATCATCATCAGGGAGCACATCTCAACTAGGAAACCAATGGTAATGGGGAAGGTCCTATTGGACACTCTCACCTCATGTACATGACAATGGGGAAGGTCCTACGGGACACTCTCGCCCCATGTCGAGTAATAGGATATCCAAACACACAGGGGAGAAAATATCAACTCTGATATCACATCAGGGAGCTCATTCTCAACCTTTAATCACATAGGGGAGAAAATATAAACCCAATCATATTACTTGTTTATCTTCCCATCGATGACTCTAAGAAGTCATGTGGTATAAAACCTACATAATAATCCAGATTGGGAGAGATACCCCTCTTACAGAGAGGTAAGGATCACATGCCTCCAAGAATCCTCAACCCGTTGTCTAAACGAGTAGGGACAGTCCCAACATGTGCTTCTTGTGGGTATGATGCCAACTAGGGTATACTCTGCAATGAAAAAAGGTGGGGGAGATACTTGACTTGTTAAAACAGATAAGGATCATGCACATCCCATGTGTGAAAAATAGGGGAGAAACATATAAAACCCTATTTTCAAGAGTTATATCAACCCCAGGATCCCTTCATCTCAATTACACACCCTGGGAGCTCATCCATGGGAGGAAGAGTTGCCCCAGTGTCCTCGATCAACAGTGCACTTTAGATATCATTAACATATGATTGTACTCATATTTGGAAATCATTATGTCTCAATAGCAGTTGTATCTTGTTCATACAGGGAATCAAATCAAATATCATGTTAGAACATAAATAATCATATAAATCACAAAAGGATACCATATTCATCCTCTCTCTCAAGGAGGTGCCAACCACAAGTCTAAGCTTGTCTCGTACAACTGCACTGTCTCAATATATGAAAGTAACTTGGTCCCAACTATATATGAGATTCCTTGGAAATCAAATCCCACTCTTTTTCATTGCAATTTATCCATGCCATATCTAGAATTTTTCATACGACTCTCTAAGGAGCTTCTTCATCATGCCTCATATCTAGCCATGCTAGAAACATCGTACTCAACCTCGATCGTGCTACAAACCTATCATCCAAGATGTCATGGCATATCTCATACTAAAGTAGCATCCAAATGTGCTCATCAATAATAATCCAGAACATAATTAATACATTCATGCATCCATATATTGTAGGATGAATATCTCAGATTAAAATTGATTGTGTCATTGATGTATCTCGAAGGGTGCTAAGTGGAAACTCAATGTGTATGAAGCAACTCAATTGAATCAGGTATATAATGTGGAAAAATGTTCAAAACGAAACAACAATGCTTCAATCAATGTTCAGTTTCCAAGTTGAGTTCAACAATATTTCTTCACAAAATCTTGAAATTAAATCGTAGTGTCGAAGGATTTTCATTTCCACTTTCTAATAATTCTTCAATAGCTTCAAAATATAGATTGTCTTTTCCTAACTTCAGAAATCGATTCATTATGCCATGATTCATCATTTTGGGCGAGAAGCCATCTCCATCTTACTTAGATCACCAGAGGCTCATTACCTATCAATATTAAACCATTAGTATATAAAACCAAAACCAAAATCAAAGTAATACCTTGGAACACTTCTGAAGTAGAGGTTTGGATCAACACATATTCTTGTCTTCACCAGATAACAATCAATGTGGACATATCTAGATTGGGGATATAACTTCATTCAAATGTCTTTGCAATCATAACTCTTTTCCAAACCATATGATCAACCTCGCATTAATCAATATTGTTCAATCAAATCAACTAAGTCATCTCATCAAAGTTTAGAACCTAGATCAAAACTAATATCGAAGTCATTAATATCACAATATCAATACTTTAGACCAGGTGATAGGTAGAGCTTTCATCAAGTCATGACATCATCTATTGTCATACCAACAAGTTGTCATTTATCACATAATATCAATCCAAACTTCATCAAGTCATTATCATGATCATAATATAAGTCATTTCTATCACTAGATGCAAATGCATACACCAAGGATAAGTCATGTAGGTTCCATCTTCATATTGAATCACAACTATCAATAATTCAACCATTGTGCTAGGAACAAGAAGGCCAATACAAAACCATTTTTGAATACCTATATAAGTCATTGGAAGTCACTATGCTCATATATCATTGCCATCAAGGAAAATCATCAATCATCAAATAAAATCATTAGTAATTATATCAAATCCAAATTTGCTAACATAGAGAGATCTACAATCCAAAACATATCTCAATCATCAAGTCAAATTTCTAAGTCATTATCAAGCATCATGTTAAAATTCCAAACACTAATCATATATATCACCCGAATCATGTCAAACTCTTGTAAAACAAACTTTAATCATAATGACACATCTATATGCACATCTTGGTCATATGAAAACACAAGTTCTATCTTCATGTTCATATTATAGTAAAAATTCAAACTTTCCTTCTCATAGATCTTTCTTTTGTCTGCTTCATGTTTTTAGGATTGATATCCTTCAGGAGAAAACTTTATTTCATGCACAAAACTTCATTTTTATGTCCAACAGGCATAGTCAAACCCATAGGCCTTCCTATGAGCAGTTGGGAGGATATAGTCGCACTCTTGAGCTTACTTACATGTGGCTGAGAGACTACAATCTCACGTGTAAGCTTTCTCCCATGTGACTGAGGCTTAGAGCAAGGGAAATATCTCTTTCCTCAGATCAGAACTTTGTTGTAGATCATCAATGTCAGATATTTGACTATCCGTGCTCATAAATCATATTTCAATAATAAAGATTATATAATGCAAATGAAAATAGGAGAAGGTATATTTGGAGAGGTTCTACCTCTGAATGGGAATCCACTTTAGTCATCTTCATTCATGATATCAACCTGTCTATAATGCATCAACACAGTTAGATCATAAAGTCAAACTAATATCCATCATGGTCATAAAATGCTAACCTCAACAACATCATCATCAAATCATGTCATAAATATTTTGTCAAGGGTTAGATTCACATGATAAGGGAATATGACAGGTATGAAATCACACTTCAAATATCATGAACACAATATCACTTAAATAGCTTAGTCTTCTAAACCAAGTCATCCAAGTTTACCATAGGGAATAATTACTAACTTACCAAGGTTAATAAAAAAATTATGAATATCAAACTTATTGTTAGACTTCTATCATCATGGTTACCATGCTTATCATATTAATAAAATCAAGTCAGGTCATTCAATTTTACCATATGATAATCATATTGTTATGCTTCTATCACCAAGTCAGGGCATTCAACAAAAATTTACCAAAACAACAAGAGTATGAACCCTTTTTCCACACTTTCATCATGCTCACCACAAGCATTATTAATAGTATCATGTATAAGAATCAATGAGCTAAAATTGTATGTGAAATCCATCATGTATTATAATGAAATACGCATGCCAAGTATCAAGTTACCATTTATTATAATTAAGGTGCTAGCCTTCTTCACAGGATAGAGATATCCAAAACAATAGATGTTAGCCAAACATCAAGTATACCAATATATAATATATCAACATTAAGTAGCCTCATAGAATTTAAGAAGTCCATCATGATCACAATGTTCAATACCAGGTGCACTATTTCATCATAATAAAAATGAATCCGAATCACTTTCATATCTATTGAAGAACCATTTGTGAATGAAACATTCTCATCATACCTTAAGGCATACCTTGCCATTGAAACATGTTGGGTGTGGAGCTTGATTATCTTCCTGATTTAGAGGTATTTGTTTCATTCAGATGTGTACCTTAGAAAGACTATACACCCCTCCACGTGAGGGGGTGCAGGGACGATGTGTCCCCCTTGTGGGGGTCCGAGGGCTAGCAGGGGTTCGGGGGTAGCGCCCTCAAAGCTAAAAATAGATGAATTATAACAAAACATAACTTTGAAACAATATACCATGCATACCTTGTAGTATTCAAATACTTGTGAACCTTCTTATTTTACGTAAGCAACTTCTAGTGATTTTTCACCTTTTCATCAGATGCCTCTTCCTGCACTAGCCATGATCCTCAAGAAGGATCCACTCATAAAATATCATCAAGAAGTTAGAAGCATCCAAATACTCAAATATATATGCAGGAAGCATCAAAACAATAATAATATCTATAATTCCAAAAAAATGTAAATACATAGAGAATCATCATAAATCAAAGAGTACTTATCTTCAATGAGAGGTGATCATCTCCTCCTTGAACCAACCTTCAAGAGCCATCATTGTCCATTACACATATACCAATGTTTCCTTCACTATTTCAACCAACTCTATCTGGAACCAGCTCTAATAGAGACTATCCCATCAAGGGATTCATCAAATCTGTCCCAAGTGCTTGAGCATATTCACATTGACGATGCTAGGGTTTCTATATTTCATAACTCAATTTTTTTTCATAAACCAGGTTTTCTCTCAAACCCTTAACCTTATAATATCCATCAAACCCTAATATAAAAATTTCCTAAGGTTTTCTTCAAACCCTAGAATTATTTTAGGTTTCCTCCATCTTCTCTTGCTTCCATCAAAGGTATCTCCATGGGGGTGATCTCCATGAATTTTCTTTAGCCCAACTCTTATACCATGTTAATTGTTCATAGGGATATTTTGTTCTTTACTTTGTTAATTGAATTTCTTCATTAACATATTAGGTTCACCCCATAGCATCATAACATTATTCAGATTTACATCATTATTTAACAACATATGCAACTATGTAAAAAGAACAATATCATCATCATCAATGCAGTGGAACATAAAGGAATAATAGAAGAAAAACATTCACACATGGAGACACCAGGGAAAAACCCATTATGGGGAAAACCCTTTCAAATTCTTATTCTTCTTAGATTGTCATCAATGTTGGAAATACGGAGAGGGGGTGGGGGGTGGGGTGAATCAATATTCCTTTCAATTAGAGCATTAGTTAATCTTCAATTATTATCAGTGTTTGTACATTGATAGCAGTAAGGAAAAGGAACACAAATGGACACATTTTTCAAGGTGGAAACCCACTTCGGGACAAAAACCACCTAATGATTTTCTAATAGTTCTTTAATATTCAACTCCAATTGAAAATAAAGCTCCAACTTCCTAGAATCTAGAAAAGCATTCTTCTCGAGCTCCCACCGGATGGATGCTCCAACACCCGAGATTCTTCGTAGTCAATCGAACGGATGCCCCAACACCAATGAGCTACAACTCACCCTAGCACCACCCTAACACCCTATAGAAGAATAAAACAACAATGGACTCTCATACCAGGGAAAATGGTCCAAATACAATGATATAGAATGACAGAAGAACAAGAAAGAATTAGACCACAACCCCAACTATGACACAACCACCCAATGATGATCCTAGACCTCCCGACACCGCCTCTTCAACTCCCCGACAAGATAGACTACATTATTTTTTTTACAATAATGTATTTACAATGACTTAGTACAATGATACCTTTACAGAGATTGTATGTAGTGCTGCCCACTTGAAAACTTCATGTGATGAAATTCTTGTTGTTGTTTTGCACCTTAGTTGTTTCTCTTTTCATGCTACCCTTTGTTGCACTTTGATTTGCTTTGCTTCCCTAGAAATTCCAGTCCTTTGCAGCCCTTGACAACACATGATTTAGCTTTTTATTTCCTTATAGGAGCTCGATATTGAATCTGGTGTATCTCTGTTATTTCAGATCTCAACATGAGTAAGGATGGCTTCAGTAATCTTCCATTTTGTTAGGTCCCTATATTACTAGTATAGTCCTTTATTGTTATTATTGTACCCTTGTAACCCCCATATTGTTATTATTGTGTCCTTAAATTATTATTGTTAGGTCGGCTAGGATTACATTGTGGCCCCACTAGGATTACATTGTGGCCCCATGGACTCCTATATATAGAAAGGGGGTTTTGTAATTTGTATCATCCAAGAATTGTTCATTCATGTAATGTCTTGGAGTTTGCCCCCTCGAAGTGGCTCATTTCTAAGGCATTGATATCTCTTTTCTTCTATTTTTGGAGCTGGTTTCACAACACATTTTTAATTTCTTGAGCATTTCCTTGATGTAATTGGATTGACATATAAATATTCCTTTCTCTTGCTGAGATATTTGAAGCCTTAAGAAGTATGTCAGCTCACCAAGTAAAGACATCTGAAAATCACTTTGCATCTTTGTAGCAAAATTATTACTTAGTCGATCATCATTGCTACCAAATATTATATCATCCTCTTTAGCTATTAGACGTACTTTAGTTGCTTCATCCAGAACATATATGTCGTTTGGAGCTCGACTTTCTGTAGCCAAAATTTCACCATACCCGCCTTTCCCGATTTCACATTTTGTGGAGTTGAATAGTGATCACACATTTGTCCAACACTGAGAAGATTGTGATTCATGTTTTCAACCAATAGAACATTCTTGGCTAGAGCATCTTTGCTTCCAAGAGTGACGGTACCTGATCCTATAACATTTTAATATCCATCATTTCCAAAGGACACGGTTCCATCCTTATTCTCTTTCAGAGATACAAATTTCTTTCTATCTCCAGTCCTATGCGTTGAGCAACCGCTATCAACATACCACACATATTTGTTGTTTTGAGCCTTGAGAGAAAGAGCACAATTATCAGTCTTCTTCTTCTTCCATGTTCGTTTGTTCTGTGGCTTTGAAGATTCTTCTAGAGGATATTCAAGTTTGCAGTCTCTGGCTATGTGTCCAAAGTTTCGAAATTTGTAACATTCAATATTATTCCTTAAATGTTCAAATCTATTAAAGTTTCGCTGAGCCCTGGGTGGTTCATATTTGACAAATCTCTTGGAATTGTATTTGTTCCTGGGGTACGTGAAACATTCTACAACTTTATGAACAAATTTTCCACATGAATAACAATAGCCATAAAAAATATGTTGGTACCTAGATGGAAATCTTCATCGAGGAATTGTCTTCCAAGGTTGTTCTTGTGGATCTTGTCCAATGAAGTCTACATGCGTGTCAGATCTCATAGGTTCATTGTATTTTGTTGTAGAAGGTCTTGCTTCTTCTTCTTTGTAATCGATGCCAGTTTTGTCATTGTAAGATTGTTGGTTGTTGATGATTTCTTCCAATGCCCTTGAGTTGTTGGCATAGTTTTGGATAGTTTTTCCTTTCTTCAGTTCCTTACGCAGCGAGACTACTTCGGCTTCTAATTCTTCCCTTTCTTGGTTGCTTTCTTCCAACATCTTTTGAAGTGACTCTTCAATGAATTTGTGTTCTTCAACTTCAATTTTGAGACCTTGAACTTGTTCTTCAAGAGTATTGGAACGGATCTTCTCTACCTTGAGCTCTTTTATAAGCTTGATTTCTTCCTTAGAAAATTATTCGATGGTCAATCCTTCTTCTTCATTGTTTGATACCTTTTGTTTATTGTGCTTGGCCATAAACAATACTCTCTCGCTGGCTTCTTCTTCGCTATCATTGTCTTCATCGGATGATGAGCTATCTTCTTTAGAGAGAAAGTTCCTTTTGGATCCTTTCTTGTTGAATTCCTTAAAGCCTTTCTTTCCTTTTGAGTTGCCATCACTTTTGTTCCAACATTTTGCTGTGAAATGCCCAACCTCACCACAGCCGAAACATATCAATGGAATTTTAGCTTTGAATTTTCCCTTACCAATTTTTAGTTTTCTCGTAAAATAAGCATATACTTCATCTGAAAGACCTTCTCCATCATCTTCCTTTTCTTCACACTTGCAAGTGCATGTCTTTTCAATTGAAGGTTGTTTATCCTTATTGGTTTTCTTAGATGCAACGAACGCAGTTTCTAGATGTGAAGTACCCTCTTCTTCATCAAGTCTCATTTCATATGCTTTGAGAACTCCATGCAATTCCTCTTTGCTGAGTTTGTATAGATTTGCACTTTATTCTAAGATTGATACCTTTGGGTTTAATCTACCTGGTAACGTTCTAAGAATATTTCGTATAATATTATTCTCATCAACTGGCTCTCCCAATCCTTCCAGAGTATTGGTTATTTCATCAACGTATTGGAAGTATGCAACAATGTTGCAATCTTCTTTCATTCTAAGTTGCTCAAATTTTGCTCTATAGTTTTGAAGTTTTTCTTCTTTGACATTTGAGTCACTTGCATATATATTCTCAAGCTTGTCCCATACATTTTTGGCAATTTTACAACCCAACACCTTATGATAAGCAGTTTCAATAAGTCCACTGATAATAATATTCTTTTCTTTTGCATCATTTACCAAATTCTTCTTACCTTGTTCATTTGCGGTTGATGTAAATCCATTTCGAACAGTGTCCCATACTTCGTAACCTTGCGCCAAGAGATAGACCTCCATTCTTCATTTATAGAGAGCATAATTATTTTCATTGAACAGAGGTACACCATTCTTGGTATGCTCCACTACCTCCTTCCAGTTGTTAAACTGTTATTGAAGGAACCAAGCTCCGATACCAATTGTTGGAAATACTGGGGGGGGGGTGAATTAGTATTCCTTTCAATTAGAGAATTAGTTAAACTTAAATTATTATTAGTGTTTGTACAATGATAGCAGTAAACAAAACGAACACAAATGCACACAATTTTTAAGGTGGAAACCCACTCCGGGACAAAAACCACCTAATGCTTTTCTAATAATTATTTAATATTCAACTCCAATTGAAAATAAAGCTCCAAATTCCTAAAATATAGAAAAGCATTCTTCTCCAGTTCCCACTGGATGGACGCTCCAACGCCCGACATTATTCAGTAGTCAATTGAACAGATGCCTCGACACCCAATGAGCTACAACTCACCCTAGCACCACCCTACCACCCTATAGAAGAATAAAACAACAATGGACTTCCGTACCAGGGAAAATGGTCCACTTTACAATGATATAGAATGATGTAGAAGAAGAAGACATAGTAGAACACAACCATAACTATGACACAACCACCTAATGATGATCCTAGACCTCTCGACACTGCCTCTTCAACACTTGGCAGATAGACACTAGAACAATTTTTACAATAATGTATTTACAATGACTTAGTACAATGATACCTTTATAATGACTATATGCAGTGCTGCCTACTTGAAGACTTCATGTGGTGAACTTCTTGCTGCTGTTCTGCGCCTTGATTTCTGCTCTTGTCATGCTACCCTCTGCTGCACCTTTCTTTGCTTTGCTGCCCTAGAAAGTCTGGTCCTTTGCAGCCCTTGACAACATATGATCTAGCTTTTTCTTGTCTTCTAGGAGCTCGATCTTGAATCTGGTGTATCTATATTATTTTAGATTCCCAATATGTGATTTTTGGTCCCGTAGTAGTCCTCTGAGTCTTCTTTCCAATTCCATAGGTCTGACCCAATTTGGATTCTTCAAGGGAGAATTATGCCCAATCTCTCACAATGCCCTAATTATGGACTAGTTCAGTAGAGAGGACTTGTATGGTGTGCCACGTATCACTGTTTCTTCATTAGGCTCTGAAATTGATATAAAAAAAACTACAGTTAGTGCAATATCCACCACATTTTACAAAATTCCAATTCGATACTTAGAGAGACAGTTATGACAATTTTCCCAAGGTCACTTCTTTGAGATGAATTTTGTGAGCTTCAAAACTCCGACTTCCACAACATCATATTCACGAAAATATTGTGCACCTTGGATTTAGGTTTTTAATGATTCCTTGTGATTTTTCTCCTGGTAAACATTTTAGCTTTTTGAACCCTTCTATATAGAAATAGTTGTTTAAAATTCCACGAAGCGGACTGTTTATAGCGAAATCCCTTGTAAAAGGAGGATATGAGGATCACAATTTATATAAATGCTTAGGTTGTAGAGGGACTTCAACAAGTGAACGTGGGATAGATTTTAGGAGCTTAAAAAATATTAATTATGACTTTTCAATGACCCATTCCACAACCCCATGGGGTTTTAGCCCACTAACTAGGGGTACAAACTTCAAACATGAATATCTCTCAAACCGTGAAGAATTATGTGGCGTGCCATATATCAACAGAAACATCTCGACAAGTAGAAACCATAAAAATCATTCTTGACCCAGAATATATTAATTTGGTAGGTCAGAATTCCCATGCAATATTGGGGTAGCCCCTGGTGCTGCTTGGGTTGACATTAATGACAATCACTAATCAATAATCAAATGATTCAAAAAATAAAGTAAAATGATCCATATCTTCATCTATGAAACTAACCATAAAAAAAGAAAAACTACAACATCCATGAAATGAACCCAACAATGTTTCTACTCAAAATCTAATTTTGAAGTCTATAAAGAATTGTCACTATATGTAGTCAACTTCTCAACCCTACGATCATTGAGTGAAATCTTCGGGAAACTAAGATTCCATCATTTAAGTCTTAGTCACATGGAGACAAGTCATGCAAGCGAATATCTCAGCCTAGTCACATCGTTAAGCCTGACAAGCAAGCGAATGGAGACAAATATGAATTATGGCAGGCGTGCGACTATGTCTATGAAAACCCTAACTCTTGGTATCATGCATAGTGAGTTGTACGTGTGAATGGAAGGCTCTAGTCACATCGATGAGCCTCCGTGGGAGAAAATGTGGTCAAAATACTTCTGTGTTGTGCTAGTGACTATGGCCCAAAACCCTAGATCTAAAATGCGAGCTTCAGACCTTGCAATTTCACCTTACAGCGAGCCTATTATTCCTTGGACGAGGCTCAGTCCTGTGCGAGCCAAAAACAAATATAGAAGAGCATCTCATGATGTGTTCCAAATAAGGTACAAGAAACTTTTATTTATAGCCTTCCAAGAGGGTCCACTTTGCTTTAGTGCTAACCTTATGAAATATGCATGTGTGGGTTTTTATTCATAAATTCACTTCCCTTATCCGATTTGAGTGATCTTTAGGTCAATTTTGGTCCTCTTGAAAAGAGGAATATAATTTAATAATTATCTCCATTAAGTGAGCTTTACAAAGTGGAATTTTATCACAGTTCCATATTTTTAACACAGTTTGATACACAACGTGTAGTTTGATAGTTTGTTGTGAGGTCGAGTTTTGAATTATTGTTGTTATGGTTTTTGGTTTGTGACACAACGTATAGTGTGGACCTATGTTGTGAGGTCAAATTTTGGCTTATCATTGGCATGGTTTTCGGTCTAAGACACAACATGTAGTGTGGCGCTCTGTTGCAAGGTTGAGTCTTGGGTTTGACACCCGGTTTCAGTTGATTCATCTTAAAATAATTTTGGACAAATGACATAAAAAAGGAACACAACCACAGTTGGTATTAAGTTTGATTTCCTTGAATATGGTCACATGTTCGATTGTTGTTGCACTCATTTATTTTTTTTGGATTTAAAAGTGCATCCTATAGAATCCATATTCAAAAGGTGATTTTTGTTGAATTGTTAATAGTTATAATGTTTTCCAGATTTATCACATCCATTTTTTGTTAGAATCCAAAAAATTCTACACACAACACAAATCACAGAAGCCTCAAATCAACAGTTATAATGTTTAGTGGGCCATTTTGAGGCCCAGGTTGATTTTTGAAAAGGGGCAAATGGCAAGTTTTTTTTTGTAATCTAAAAGGGGGACATGAAAGTCATGAGGACAAGAGGGTATATTTATTTTGATGTTTTAAAATTTTTATAGAGCTTATGAACATGTTTTGTCTTGAGACAAGAAATGAAGAAGATGCTATTGTTGATGATTGAAGAAAAAAATGATAATGCATTGATATAATCACATTTGTAAGGATAATTTGTTTTGTTTGAGCTTGTGGATATAATTATAAAGATTGTAAAAGTGGTCCACTATGTTTTGGTAAAGGAGGTGGGTACTTCTATTAGAGGTTGGTGCCTCAATCGAGTTGGAGCCTAAAACAAGTTGGTGCTTACAGATTTCAAAGGTTGGTGTCTCAATTAGGTTGGAGCCTACAACAAGTTGGTGCTTGCATATTTCAAAGTTTGGTGCATCAATCAGGTTGAAGATTACAACAAGTTTTTTCTTTCATATATTTCGGGTTTGGTGCCTCTATTAGGTTGGTTCCTACAAATTGATTTCATAGGTTGGTGCCTCAATCAGGTTGGAGCCTATAACAAGTTGGTGCTTGTATATTTTTGAGGTTGGTGCCTCAAACAGGTTGAAGTATACAACAAGTTGGTGCTTACATACCTTTGGAGATTGGTGCCTCTAGTAGGTTGACACATGCAAATTGATTTTGGGGGTTGGTGCTTCAAATAGATCTCAGGGGTTGGATTCTCCAATAGGTTGGTGCCTGCAAATTGATGTAATTAAAGATTGAAGAAGATAAGAATATTTGTGGATTTATCCTACAAGGGTTTCCACATAAATTTGGTGTTCATGTGCATTGATGTTATGACTTATTGAACTGTTATATTTTAAGTTATGATGAATTGTGAAATTGTTTAAATTAACGATACACTAATTCCCCCCTCTCCCCCCTTAGTGTAATCATAATTCTAACACCCCCTACCATGCCATGATCTGTTCCACAATGAACATCAATATGTAGGTCCCTATATTACTAGTATAGTCCCTTATTGTTATTAGTGTAACCCCCTTATTATTATTATTGTATCCTTGTAACCCCCATTTTGTTATTATTGTGCCCTTAAATTATTATTGTTAGGTCGGCTAGGATTACATTGTGGCCCACTAGGATTACATTATGGCCACATGGACTCTATATATAGAAAGGAGGTTTTGTAAATTGTATCATCCAAGAATTGTTCATTTATGTAATGTATTGGAGGTTGCCCCCTCGAAGTGGCTTATTTCTAAGGCGTTGATATCTCTTTTCTTCTATTTTTGGAGCTGGTTACACAACATTTGGTATAAGAGCTTTGGATTCTAGGGTTTCGCTGCTCCAAACATGTCATCGTGGAATTTTCGCTATAAATTTTTTTCTACAAAGTTTCAGAAGCTGAAATGTTTAGGGTGCGAAGCAAAAATCCTGAGGAAGCTTGTCTAAAAATTTCAGAGCTTGGTTCGCAACATTTTCGGAGATATGATCTGTGGAAGTTAGGTCTTTGTTCAGGCTCCTAAACAGGTCATGGTAGGTTAGCTATAATTTTTTTCTCTGAAAAGAGTCTCAGAAGCTGAAATTCATAGGGTGTGAAGCCACAATCCTGAGGAACATCTTCAAAAAAATTTAGATCTTGGTTCACAATAGTTTTGGAGATATGATCTGTGGAAGATGGTACTTTTTCAGGCTCCTAAATTTCATCTCAAAGAGGTGATCGTGGGAAAAGTTCAATAACTCTCTCTGGGCATCGGATTGGAGTGCCGTAAAAAGTGGTCGCAAGTACATGGTGTAGTTTTCTTGGATATCAATTTCGGATACGAGATGAAAGCAGGTGACAGTGGAAGAGTCATACAAGTTCGCTCTCTTGAACCGGTCCATAATTAGGTCATTGTGGGAGATTGGACACAACTTTGTCTTGGAGAATCCAAGTAGAATTAGGACCTATGGCATTCAAAAGATAATTCATGGGAGCTACGTGGTGCAAAATTAAAATATTGAAGTGCTTCAATTACAGATATAATCCAATTTCAATATCGAGCTCCTCAAAAGCAAGAAAAAGGTGTGTATTTTTTTTGCAAATTGCATAAGTCTTGTTTGAAGAATCAATTTGAATTGATTCCAAGGGCATATTGTAGAATAGATATCAGTATTGGGTTCTAAAAGATGCCCCGTAAAATAATTCAACACCCATTAAGCCTTCAGAAGGCTCTACTATGACTCATGAAGATGAAGAATTGCAACATGATCTATCAAAATTACAAGAGCAAGTGCAACAAATTTCACTCTCGCAAAGAGCAACAAAAAATGAAATGGAAGTTTTGAAGAAAGGCGTGGAAGCAAAGATGGACGGTTTGAAGAAAGGCATGGAAGCTAAGATGGATGGCATGGAAGCTGGCATGGAAGCTAAGATGGATGACATGAAAGACAACATGGAAAACAACATGGAAAACATGAAGAATGATCTAAAAGTAGACATCAAAGGTTTGACAAAGTTGATACAAGAAATGTTTCCTAATGGTGAAAAGATAGTAGAAGAACCTCATGATGAGAACAAAATAAATGTTAATCGTGATTTCATAAACTCTAATGTTGGCGGGAAGAACCACCATATTCCAAAAATGGATATGAGGAAGTTTCATGGAAAGGATCCTGTAACATGGATACTACAGATGGAGCAATATTTTGATCTCCATAACGTGCAAAACACACAAAAGGTACGCATTGCAACTTTACATTTAAAACAAAATACATTTGTATGGTATCGATGGCTTTGCTCCCGTAAAAAAATTGTCACTTTGGTCAATTTTTACGGAGGAAATGATAGCACATTATGAGGATACAAAGAGCAACACCTTCTTTAGCCAATTGATAAATCTCAAACAAAAGGGTTTAGTGGGGCAGCACATTGAGGACTTCCAAAAATTGAATATAAGGGTAACTGATATTCCAGAGGAACACATGATCGATCTCTTCATAGGCACTTTAAAGGATAACATCCAACATGAAGTTCACGTTTTGGAATTGGATTCATTGGAGAAGGCATTCAGGTTGGCAAGAAAAGTTGAATGTAAAATAATGGCGACAAGGAAGCCTACCACTCAATTCTATAAAGAAGGAAGTGTTGCTACGCCTAGATTTCCATAACCTACAAGGTTGACACCACAACAATTGGAAGAAAAAAGAGCAAAAGGGCTTTGCTATAGTTGTGATAGAAAATACACTAAAGGTCATAAGTGTGCTGAGAAGAAATTATTTTAGATAGATTGTGAAGAGGAAGAAGAAAATGAACAAGAAGAGGATATACACCAGGAACCAACCCTAGAAGAGGAAGAAATGAGTCCGACCATATCGTGTAATGCATTGGTAGGAATTACCACTCCTCAAACTCTCAATATAGAAGGAAATATCAAGAAGAAAAAGGTAATAGTGTTGATTGATTCAGGTAGCACCCATAATTTTATTCATTGTAAGGTAGCCAAGGAATTGAATTGTTTCCTATACCCAGCACGAGAATGTCAAGTGATGGTTGCAAATGGAGGAACTATAAATTGCTCTGGAAAATGCCATAATATCAAGCTAACCATGGGGGAATGTGTATTGACTAGTCCAATGCTTTCCATTCCTATGGGAGGTGCTGATGTTGTACTAGGAGTACAATGGTTACAATCTTTGGGGACGGTAGCTTTTAATTTTCAAGAACTTTTCTTGAAATTTTTTTCAGAAGGAAAGGAAGTCGAATTACGAGGTATTGTGGGGAAGCCAGGAAGGATAATAAGCTCTAATGTCATGACAAAGCTTCTAAAGAAAGAACAGCGAGGCGTAATTGCACAATTATGCTCACTAGAAGTTCCAACATCAAAATCATCTATTTCTGCGGATCTCCAACAAGTCTTGGACAATCATTCCAAGGTGTTTGAAACTCCCAAAGGACTCCCACCTATTCATGATCATGATCATGCTATTCATTTGATTCCAGGAAGTGTTCCTCCAAACATCGGGCCTTATAGATATCCTTACTTCCAAAAGAGCGAAATTGAACGTATGATTGCAGAAATGTTAGAGGCGGGTATAATTCAACCCAGTCAAAGTTCTTTCTCTGCTCCTATAGTGTTGGTACACAAGAAGGATGGATCATGGCGAATGTGTCCGGATTATAGGGAGCTCAATAAGCTCACCATTAAAGACAAATTTCCCATTCCTGTGGTTGATGAATTATTGGATGAATTACATGGAGCAATTTATTTTACCAAGTTGGATCTTCGTTCAGGATATCATCAAATTAGAATGAAGACTGAAGATATTCCAAAAACAGCATTTCGAACTCATGAGGGTCATTATGAATTTTGTTCATGCCATTTGGCCTTACCAATGCACCTTCTACATTTCAAGGGTTGATGAATTCCATTTTCAAACCCTTCCTTAGAAAATTTGTGCTAGTATTTTTTGATGATATACTAATCTACAGCAGGTCTTGGAAGGATCATGTTGAACATGTTGACGGGGTGCTCAAACTATTGCAGGAGAAACAATTATATGCAAAAAAATCCAAATGTTTCTTTGGAGTACAAGAGGTGGAATATCTGGGTCATATTGTATCTCACGAGGGTGTTAAAGTAAACCCTAAAAAAATTAAAGCCATTAAGGAATGGAAAGTCCCACAACCATAAAGCAATTGCGAGGATTTCTCGAGTTAACAAGGTATTATCGCAAGTTTGTTAAGAATTATGGGAGAATAGCAGCACCTCTAACAACATTATTGAAGAAAGATGCATTTTCATGGACTCCTGAAACAACTAAGGCCTTTGAACATCTTAAAGAGGCAATGTGTCTAGCACCGGTGTTAGCTACGCCAGACTTCACAAAAACCTTTATTGTGGAATTTGATGCCTCGGGAAATGGAATTGGTGTTGTTTTAATGCAGGAAGGAAGACCCATTGCTTTTGAAAGTCGTCCAATCAAAGGAAAGTATTTACAGAAACCTATTTATGAGAAGGAAATGTTAGCAATACTGCATGCACTAAAGAAATGGCGAACTTACCTAATGGGAAGACACTTCGAGGTAAAAACTGATCATGATAGTCTTAAACACTTTTTGGAACAAAGACTATCTTCAGAAGAGCAGCAAAAATGGGTCACAAAGATGTTGGGTTATGACTTTGAAATAATCTACAAAAAAGGAAAGCTTAATGTTGTTGCAGATGCGCTCTCAAGAAAGAATGAAGAGGTGGAAGCATTGTTTTGTACCATTTCTATTATCCAACCAGATTGGATAACCGAAGCAAGAGATGAATGGAGAAGAAAAAAGATGTATGGACACTCATTCAAAAGTTGCAGCAAGATCCTAGTACATTAGCAAGATCTAGTACATTTGATACATTTAGTTGGCAAAATGATTCCTTGTGGTACAAATATTTCTTATATCTTTGTAAAAATTCCCAACTAAAACAAAAGATTCTTACGGAATTGCATACTTCTCCTTTAAGGAGGACACTCGGGATTTTTAAAAACTTACCACGCGGGATGAAAGAAAGATCTCAGGGGTTGGATTCTCCAATAGGTTGGTGCCTGCAAATTGATGTAATTAAAGATTGAAGAAGATAAGAATATTTGTGGATTTATCCTACAAGGGTTTCCACATAAATTTGGTGTTCATGTGCATTGATGTTATGACTTATTGAACTGTTATATTTTAAGTTATGATGAATTGTGAAATTGTTTAAATTAACGATACACTAATTCCCCCCTCTCCCCCCTTAGTGTAATCATAATTCTAACACCCCCTACCATGCCATGATCTGTTCCACAATGAACATCAATATGTTTCAATTGCTCACCTTTCAAAATTAATTTGGGAATATTTTATTATCTCTTGGCACAAGAAATAATTAATGGTGGTACTATTTCTCACCCCTCTAGAGAAAATCTCAACGAGTAAGTAGTACAATTATGTTTCAGTTAAATATCCACATGCTCTACTCTGCCATTTCTCTAGCTTTGAGCATAAAAAATGTTTTGTGATCCCTATTTTTTGGTATCTTTCTAGGCCTTTTAAGCCATATTACTCCATCTCTCACTTCAATGTCATCCAATGCTCATCTCCTACCATCCATTTTCTCTACATGGTTCAACCTTCTCTCCTATAAATGGTCTTCTAATACCTACTAGTTAACTCTCATCATCCTCCTACCATTCAAGATCTCCCTTGGGCCAAATATTCTTAGATATCTCTAGCTCTCCCAATTTTTGCTACTACTCATCTCCTACACCTCATCTCACCTCTCCACTCCCTATTCCCTTGTTTGACTCCCGCTCATTCCTTAATGAGTAACATGGTCGCCTCTGTTATCACTCAGTAATTTCTCCAGGTTCAAGAGAGAACTCACCGAGGTAACCACATACCAACTTCAAACTCTAGGATCTAGCCTTCCTAGGGTTTAGAGAGGGCTCTCTCTTTAAGTTTTAAATTTTTTTTATTGGTAAAATACTAGGCTAGTTATGAATGTGCAACTTTGGTTTTAGCTTGTAATTGGTGGGTTAGGACATCTTCCCATTGGATTGTGGGAAATCTATTTGTCCATTGGGCTAAGGAGTCAAAATCAAGCAAACAAAACTGGGATCAAGGCCAAAAGGTCAAATGTTTTCAGGGCAAGATAGATAACCCTTGAAGATATTGGAAAGTTGTTTTTGTGAGGTGGTATGATCGGGATAAAGGGCACTTAAGAATCATTTGATCCAGAAAAGGAAGTAGTAGGAAGAGGTCAAACGAAAGAGGGATAAATTAAGGGTTACCTACACTGTAAATTAGAGGAAAACATATAAGTGATAACTAGTTAAAAACAGGGTGCTCTCAACAAATCCTGTCGTAATACTCCTAGTTATTCATTCAGATTTAGAATAAACATAGATGGATGCATGTAACAAAGAAAGATAACAATGACAAGCAAATAAATACTTCACTCCAGATAGCTCATCACAGGAATCTTGAAGTATGATGCCAATTGGTTTGATCCAGCCTGCTAATGTGAAATTTGACACAAAAAAGCTTTGAATTCCAAGAATAAATGACTATAACAATCTCCAACAATTTTATTCCACAAAAATACTTCTAAATATGAAGTATTTATACAAATTCTAAACTAAAATATCTTGAAAAAATATCATTATTGGTTTACAGATATCTAAAAATGTTTTATATAAATAGAAATCAATTAAAGGATACTCAAAACTAATGAATCTATTTGGCACTATACTTATGGATTGATGGTGACAAAGAAGAGAATTCAAATTTGATCTCAACTCTTATTTGATGATGAGGCATCCAAGTCACTAATTGTCTCCTTTCTTTGTCCATTCTGTTCCAGAAATTGTGCAAAATTAGGGTCCAATGATACCTTTTTATATCTCAATCTGAAATATATATGTAAAAAGTGAAAGAGGCTTTTGTTGATAAATATGTTAATAAGATAAAACTCTCTCAGTTTCCCAAAATTTCGTTCCAGCTGTTCACTATATGCTCTGAAAAACGATGTGTAAAATAGAGCTTTGCATAGTCTGAAAAATAGGCTGTAAATATGTGCATGTATCTCTCATTATGTAACACTAGTGCAAAACGTAAGATAGGTTTTTGTATATGGGTCTCTTAGGAACACAAACCTCCTTCAATTTTGTAATATGTATTTCTTATTGGCCACAATATTCTCTGGAACATGATGAATAAAAAAGAATTTTTTGTAAACAGTGCTTTCAAATATTGTTTAATATTTCCAAACCCATAATAGTTGTTAGAAAAGTGAGAGATATTTTTGTAGTTGGACATCTTAAGAACATAAACCTCCTTCAGTTTTGAAAAATTCATCTTGGATTGGTCACAATAGTTTCTGCAAAACAATGAATTAAACATGAAATTTCTGCAAAAATGTCCCTTCTTGTTCTAGTTTTCATCTTTTAACCTTACTGTTCTTTTAACTGTTTTTACTTTCACTTTAGATAAACTTAATTGTTGTTGGTGAAACTATTTTCATCTCTGCTTAACTATTATTGCCTCTGTATTTACTTTTACTGTTTTACCTTGACTGCTTTGTTACCTTTTCACTTTTACCTTTTACAGTAAGAGTGAGTAAAACATGTCCTGGAGAGTTGCTGATGGAAATGTTTTCATCCTTTGTTCTGACCACTTGTGAAAATTTGTTTCCCTTTGAGTGAATTATTTCTTTCTATTCTACTGTCTGGAATATTTTTTTAAGGAAAATCATTTAAATTCATTTCCTTGTGAGTTCTTTGGAATAAACAGGTCTTAACTAGTATTAGACTATTTATCCAAGTTTTGTTCAATCACCTGCAAAAAATAAAAACAACAATTACTGAAAACCAGGTCTGCAGGGATGCAAATGGGATCCAGGGAAATAGAAATATTTGGGCTGAGCCCTGGCTGCGAAGGTTCAACTATGTTGGAAAAAAAATTTACTTTTTCACCTCAAACAGTGGAGTCTTAATGCATTGCACGAAAAGGTATAACAATTTAGCACTGCACAGGGTTTATAACAGTGGCTCGGGGTTTTTTGGGCGTTTAGAGGGCTTTTGGAAGTAGGTTGGACGCTTCCAGTGGTATTGACAGTAAATGTGTGGCTTTTTGCTAGTTATGGGCTTAAATCAAAACACAAAGCCATTTTCTCCACTGCAGAGACAAATACAGCTTGGATGAGGCAAAAGGGATAAAATGGTGAGACTTCAGGGTTTAATGGGAAAATTAGGTTTGAATCAGGCTTGCAATAAATGGCAGTCAAGTCAAGCCATGGGCGGTTTTCAAGTTTCATAGGAAATAAACCGCGAGTGTTTTATCATGACGTTTGAGGTGGTAATCAGTTTGGGATGGATGTAATGTGATCCAGTACGAACCTACCGTGTGGAGGAGACAGATGATTCTAAAACCACCCATTTCGTGTGGAAATGGAAGTGTTATCATCGTGCAACTAAAAAATGCGATATGAGATTTCAATCGTTAAATTTGGGAGGGACTATGCGAATAGTTGAGATTTGATCTAGAAGATGCTCGGGATTTGGAGTGGGTCCAGGGTTTTGATATTCGGCGGGGTGATTCGTTTAAACCTTATAAATATAAATTTATAAAGTTAACACCTTGGGTTATATGTTATGCAGAGGGGTAAAGTGACATATGTAAAGGGAATAAAGGGCAGGCTTTATTTCTTCACCTGGTATTTAACATTGGTTAAAACATTAAATAGTGGGTTTTTTTTTGGGTTATTAAAATACAACGGATTTAATACTATACGAGAGGGTATAGTTTTTAAGGAATTAATATCTAGGTTAGAAATTAATATGGAAAAAAGGTGTAATGTAGTTAAATGAATAAAATACATGTTTTAACACTAAGTAAAGTGTAAATAAAACATAGTTGTCCCTTTTGTATTTTTCACACTTAGACTTAGGATAAAATGCATTTTATGGGTTTTTGAGTGATTTTGAATGGAAATGAAATTAGTTATTTAGGGTTTTACTTTTACTAAGTAAAAATGGGTTTTTGCTTAGGGAAAGGGATTATGATTAATGGATGAAGGGTAATTGCTGATGAAAATTGGGGCTGTGAAGTTGGTCCAATATTTAACTAATCGCTATACATCCTGTCCGATCCTTAATAGAAGTTAGAGAAATTCTCTGAGCCTCTTTAGCTAGAGATTTATAATACTGCATCATTGTGAGGGAGGGGAAATTAGTAATTTATTGCCCGATGATGCTTTATTACATGCCTTGCACAAATGATTTCTACCTACCCATCATTATTTCTAGCATTTTTTACTTCATTTGCATGGGTGCATTTATGCTTGGAACCCTAAATCCATTTTTTTTCAAAGCATAAAAACTATCTAAGTCTAACCTCATTTCATCCAAGGGCTCAGATTGAATTTTTAAGCTCCTCATTTATTCTCTATCTTAACTACTGATTTTTCAAGTTTATATTATTTGACATATCTTTATTCTATATCTAAAACATGAAATTTAAAGCATGAGAGGTCAAGTTTAAGCTGTTTGACCCTCATGGATTGTGGCATTTAGGACAAGCTGCACACAATCTTATTGGCAAAAAGTAAACTAAAGTAGTGGCATTTAACTTGCAACACTTTCATGATCTATTTTTATTAATGGGGTTCATATTTAATATTCTTTTGATCTTTGTTTCTTTTTGTCCTTTGATTGTTCTTTTAGGACATACCCTCTTTTCATTTTTTAATTTGGGAATAAATTTGCAGAAAGTAAAGGTATGTACAAGATTTCAAGATTTTGATAGAGTCAATTCAAAATTATGAATCCTATATTTATAGGAACCTAACAGCGGCTTCACACGGGGATGGCATCTCGTTGTGAGATGTCAAGAACATCGTCGACTAGTAGTCTGATCCATTGGGCCAATCCAAAACATGCATATGTTGTGACTAAAAACTCTTGAACTGAATTTACACATTTTTCTGCAAACTGAAATCTGATTTGAGACTAAAAGGTGTTGCAACCTTCAAACCAAACTACTAAATCATCAATATCTTAGGGCCTTTTATTTGGCTTCAATTCTTAATGAATTATTTCAAACTAGCTGAAAACTGAAAACTGAAATAAGCTGAAATCCTACATATCTACTCTAGTTAGCTGTCTAACTACTGGTTAGGTAAAATGAAATAACCAATGCAACCATTCAAGCATTATGTACTTTGGTAGATTTTGTTGCATTTGCTTGTTGATTATCAAAACTGTAATTCTACAACCTATTAAAAACTTGTCAAAATATGAGATGATAAGGAAATACTTGATTTCCTTTGTTGACTCTAGAAAATTTTCAAAAGGATCTTCCAAGATATATACACTAATGTTTAATTGATCTAAACAACTGTACATATGTTCTAGATGGCCTCCATGCCGTGAAACTAAAATGTTATTTTCATCTTTTTCTCCCTACAAAATTTTAGATAAGTTTTGTGATGATATTCCTACTGATTGTAATGTTTGACTACTGAAACCTTTATCATCTTGATTCTAAAACTCATAGTTAGTTAATGGAGAAAGGCTTTGAATGCATTCGTTATCCAACATATTTGCTATTGGATCATGAAAAAATTGTGAGTACGACTGCAACCTATTGGATATAGGATTCCATGGGACTTCATAAACTTCAACAAGTTGCTCATCCTTTTCTTTAAAGATGTTATATCACATTTCCTTTAAAATCTGAAATGATTCAAAACATATTGGTATGGAACTTTCTTGTGTCATTTGATCAGATGTTTCAATGGAATTTTATAACTATACTTGTGAAACTGAATAATCATGATCAAGAAATTCATTATTTTCTTTGTTGTCCATAACGATCTCTAAAGACAGATGATTATTGATTGCATTAAAGTTGTCTGTAATAAACTGAAATAAAGCAAAACAAAGAGGTAAAGAACCTTCACTTATTTCCAAATTTTGTTCTTTTTCTTCCTCACTCTCATAGCTGATCTGTATTAGTTGATCATTGTATTCTGGCTGCTGAAACTGAGTTTCCTCATCCCATAAAATAGCTTCTAATTGCTCTATAAATTTAGCTTGAGTTTGGAGAAAATAACTATCATCATAATGATCATACTTAGGCAAATCATCAAAATAATGAATGTCATCAATCATACACATTAAATCGGTAGATTCCTCTTCCACATATTGATCTATAAATCCATTTTCTAATCTACGATAGTTGGAATTATTAGGAATTTGTTCATGAATATCAACCTTTTCTATTTCTTCATGGTGATTTTCAACAAAAATTCATCTTTCATAGTGATCTTCTGTATGATTTCATCTAGTTTTCTTACCAAAACATTGAGTTTTACTTTTGCAATGTTTTTCTTCTCTTCTTCTGCTTTCAATTTTTCCTTTCTAATTTGCAAATTAACTTCTACATCAATTGCAATATTTTTCATTTGTTCAAGTGTTTTTGGCTTTCTTTCTCTTAACTGAATTTCTATTTCTGGATCAAAGGCACTTGGATAATGTAAGAGAGCTGAATCATGAGGAGGTCTAATATTTTCTGGCATTAAAGAATAAAATTGATTAAATCTGTCAGAAAATTGTTGTATTGTTTCATTTGGATGTCTTTTTAACTGATTATATTCTTTTATGATCACAAAAAGATTAACTTTGATTATCCATCTATCAAGAAAAAGTTTGACAAACTGTTGGAAATTTGAGATGCTTGCAATAGGTAGATTCTTGAACCAAATTTTTACTCTATTTTTTAAAGAAAGAGAAAAAATTCCGGTTTTAACATCATCTTCATCAATCTCAAATAAATCCATATAATTTTCAAAACCTTGAATATGTTTTTAGGCAGTGATGTTATTATTTTCTCCATCAAACCTGGGAAGAAATTTTTAATAGTTATCAGGGAAATCATGGAGTATAGGAGGTAGAATAAGGGGCTTATATCTATCTGGAACTTTATATGGTATATGAATATGTACAGGGATTTTAAGATCAGTCTTGATTATCTGAGGCTTCTTAATTGGAAAATGATCATCATTAGATTCAGAAGAAAGCTGCTCAAAGAGATTAAGAGAATTAGTATTTACAAATTTTAAAGGAAAATAATTAAAAACTAATCTAAGATCTTTTCTAAAATACAATATACATTGAAAAAATTTCTTAATGAGAAATAACACAATGTCTTGGATTAAGATCCAAGTTAAAAGCCTGATCTTTCCATATTGTTCTTTCAGGTTCATTCCTCCAGTGGAGTCTTGATTGTGAGATTGATTTGGAGTCGCCAGGTGGATGATTTTAACCTTTGTGTGTCTGATCACTGTCCACCATCATAGATCAGATCTGAACCTGTAAAATATTTATGAATAAAATGTTAGTTGTCCCTAGTGGAGTCTCCAAGATGTTATCACTCAGTAATTTCTCCAGGTTCAAGAGAGAACTCACCGAGGTAACCACAGACCAACTTCAAACTCTAGTATCTAGCCTTCCTAGGGTTCAGAGAGGGCTCTCTCTTTAAGTTTTAACTTTGTTTGATTGGTAAAATATTAGGCTAGTTATGAATGTGCAACTTTGGTTTGGTTTTGGTAGATTTGGTGGGAAAAATCACTTGAAAGGATGGATAGTGGGAAATCTATTTTTCCATTGGGCTAAGGAGTCAAAATCAAGCAAACAGAACTAGGATGAAGGCCAAAAGGTCAAATGTTTTAAGGGCAAGATAGATAAACCTTGAAGATCTTGGAAAGTTTTTTTTGTGAAGTGGTATGATCAGGATAAAGGGTACTTAAGAATCCTTTGATCTAGAAAAGGAAGTAGTAGGAAGAGGTCAAATGAGAGAGGGAGCAATTAAGGGTTCCCTACACTGGAAATCATAGGAAAACATATAAATGATAACTAGTTAAAAATAGGGTGCTCTTAACAAATCCCATAGTAATACTCCTAGTTATACATTCAGATTTAGAATAAACATAGATGGATGCATGTAATAAAGAAATATAACAATGACAAGTAACGAAATACTTCACTCCAAATAGCTAATCACAGGAATCCTGAAGTATGATGCCAATTGGTTTGATCCAACCTGCTAACTCTAAATTTGACACACAAAAGCTTTGAAGTCCAAGAAGAAATGACTATAACGATCTCCAACAATTTTATTCCACAACAATACTTCTAAAGATGAAGTATTTATACAAATTCTAAACTAAAATATCTTGAAAAAATATCAAGATTGGTTTACAAATATCTAAAACTGTTTTACATAAATAGAACTCAATTAAAGGACACTCAAAACTAATGAATCTATTTGGAACTATACTTATGGATTGATGGTGAAAAAGAAGAGAATTCGAATTTGATCTCAACTCTTAGTTGATGATGAGGCATCCAAGTCACTAACTGTCACTAACTGTCTCCTTTCTTTGTGCATTCTGCTCCAAAAATTCTGCAAAATTGGGGTCTAATGATACCTTTCCATATCTCAATCAAAAATAGATATGTAAAAAGTGAAAGAAATTTT
Organism: Pinus albicaulis; assembly: GCA_034641835.2. Taxonomy (NCBI): domain Eukaryota; kingdom Viridiplantae; phylum Streptophyta; class Pinopsida; order Pinales; family Pinaceae; genus Pinus; species Pinus albicaulis. The sequence goes on along the minus strand of CM076581.1, from coordinate 1,703,422,339 downwards.
TGTAGATAAATATGTTACTAAGATAAAACTCTCTCAGTTTCCAAAAATTCAGTTCCAGTTGTTCACCATATGGTATGCAAAAAGGTTTGTAAAATAGAGCTTTGCACAGTCTGAAAAATATGTTGTAAATAGATGCATGTATCTCTCATTCTGTAACACCTGTGCAAAAATTAAGATAGGTTTTTGTAGATGGGTATCTTAGGAACAATAACCTCCTTCCGTTTTATTATATGTATTTCTTATTGGCTACAATCTTCTTTGCAACATGATGACTAAACATGAATTTTTTGTAAAAAGTGCTTTCATATATTATTTAATATTTCCAAACCCATAATAGCTGTTAGAAAAGTGAGAGAGGTTTTTGTGGTTGGACATCTTAGAAACATAAACCTCCTTCAGTGTTTCAAACTTCATCTTCGATTGGTCACAATAGTTTCTGCAAAACAATGACTTAAACATGAAATTTCTTCAAAAATGTCCCTTCTTGTTATGTTTTCATATTTTAACCTTACTGTTCTTTTAACTATTTTTACTTTCACTTTGGATAAAATTCATTGTTTTGGGTGAAATTATTTTCATCTCTGTTTAACTATTATTGCCTTTGTATTTATTTTTACTGTTTTACCTTGACTGCTCTGTTACCTTTTCACTTTTACCTTTTACAGTAAGAGTGAGTAAAATATGTCCTGGAGAATTACTGATGGAAATGTTTTCATCCTCTGTTCTGAACACTTATGTAAATTTCTTCATTATTCTCTACTACTTTATGAAATATTCTTGTTATTAGGAAAACAATTCGAAATCATTTCCTTGTGAATTCTTGGAGTAATCAAGTCTTAACTAGTATTAGATTGTTTATTCAAGTTTTGTTCGATTGCCTGCAAAAAAATAAAAACAAAAATTACTGAAAACCAGGTCTGCATGGATGCAAATGGGATCTAGGGAAATAGAAATCTTTGGGTTGAGTCTTGGCTACGAAGGTTCAACTCTGTTGGCAATGGAGTTTTACTTTTGCATCTCAAACATTGGAGGCTTAATGCATTGTGTGAAAATGTATATCAATTTAGCATTGCACAGGGTTTATAACAGTGGCTCGAGGTTTTTTGGGCGTTTAGAGGGCTTTTGGAAGCAGGATGGATGCTTCCAGTGGTCTTGACAGTAAATGTGTGGCTTTTTGCTGGTTCTGGGCTTAAATCAAAACACGGGCTTTGTTTTCTTCAGTCGGGAGGACAAATACAATTGATGAGTGCAGAAAAAGGGATCAAATGGTACGATTTCAGGGTTTATTAGGAAAATTAAGGTTAAATTGGCCTGCAATAAATGGCGGTCAACTCAATCAATGGGCGGTTTTCGGGCTTCAAAGGGCATAAACCGTGAGTGGTTTATCGCACGCGTTTGAGGTGGTAAGTAGTTTGGGATGGATTGAATTTGATCTAGTAGGAACCTGCTGCGTGGAGGAGAGAGATGATTATAAGACCACCCATTTCCCGTGGAAATGGAAGTGTTATCATCGTGCAACTAAAAAATGCAATATGAGATTTCAATCACTGGATCTGGGAGGGACTATCCGAACGGTTGAGATTTGATTTGGAAGATGCTCTGGATTTGGAGTGGGTTCAGGGTTTTGATATTCGGCGGGATGATTTGTTTAAATCTTATAAATATAAATTTATAAAGTTAAAAACTTGGGTTATATGTTATGCGGAGGGGTAAAGTCACAAACGTGTTTTTTAATTAAAACATTTAAAAAATGTTTCAATCAATAACGTTGGCGCGGGTATTAATATTATATGGTATATAAACCTTTGACAAGTGTTTTAATACCATATGGGGGTGGGGATTAGTTCTAGTGATATGTTTAATCCAAGCGGAATAAAGGGCGGGTTTTATTTCTTCACGTGGGGTATTTAAACATTGGTTTAAACTTTAAATAGTGGGTTTTTGAGTTATTTAAAATATAAAAGATTTAATAATATATGGGAGGGTGTAGTTTAGGGAATTAATATCTAGGTTAGAAATTAATATGGAAAAAAGGTGTAATGTAGGTAAATGAATAAAAATACATAATTTAATCACTAAGTAAAGTGCAAAATATAGAAAAATAAAGCATAGTTGTCCCATTATTGTTTTTCACACTTTAACTTAGGATAAAAATGCATTTTATGGGTTTTTGAGTGATTCAAAATGAAAATGAAATTAATTATTTAGGGTTTTTACTTTTGCTAATTAAAAATGGGTTTTTACCTAGGAAAATGGATTATGATGATGAATGAAGGGTAAATGTTGAGGAAAATTGGGTTTTGTGTAGGAATTCAATATTTTTAATCAATCAGTTATCAAGCCTTGGGTCCGGTCCCAAAAGAAGTCAGAGAAATTCTCTGAGCCTCTTTAACTGATGATTTAGAATACTGAATCATTTTGGGGGAGGGGAAATTGGTAATTTATTTCCTGGTGATGCTTTATTACATGCCTTACACAACTGCTTTCTATATACCCATTATTATTTCTATCATTTTTTACTTCATTTTCATGGGTGCATTTAAGTTTGAAACCCTAAATCCATTTTCTTTCAAAGCAAAAAACTATTTAAGTCTAACCTTATTTCATCCCGAGGGCTCAAATTGTTGAACCTTTAATTAAACTAAGAGGGGGAGGTGAATCAGTTTAATGCATTCATGATCTTTTAAAATTTTCATTAAACTTATTTACACCTTCATTTCATATCCCATTTAAAGTGAGAGTAATATTCAAATGTAAGCAGCAAGTATTAGTATAATATAGCAGTAAACTTAATATGAGAGCAGTAGGTATTAAGCAGATGATACATATCAGATCAATACATAAATATCATGCACAGAGACACCAGATATAAGTGGAAACCCATAAAGGGAGAAAACCACATCTTATTATTGTTGTGATGCAAAGGCAAACTCCAACTCCCTCTCACCACTATTTTTCTGCAGGCACCAACCTACAGGAGGCTCCAACCTCAGTCAGCTACAACTGACAGCTATCAAGCTGCAACTTGATAGGGAAGCTCCAACTTCCTCAATTTTCCAAACTGAATGTTTGCTGATTTACCTCAGATATCAGCTCTGTTCTGTAGCTTCTCTTTCTGCTCTTCTTTTAGTCTTCTCTGCCTTACTTCTATACTCTGCCTTCTCTAGATTTTTTTTTTTTCTCTCACCCATATCTTGCATATCTAGATGATATTATTTATAAGAATTTTCTTGTGACTGTTAGCATTCCTCAAGGAATTTGGAATGGAGAGCCATATCTCTTCGCTTTCTTCCTTTTCATTTCTTTTCCAGCTCACTCAAAAAAAATGTAACTGTAGGTGCTTATTTTAATATTACAGTGGGATCTTTGTTTTTCCTCTAGAGACTTGCCAATGCATCACAACAATATAAATCAATTAAAAATATTTACATTTAATTACAATGAGAGCTCCAGCTCACTCATACAACCTTTTGGATCGCTGCGCATTTGTCTTTTCTTTGACTGTGCTTTATCTCTTTTCACCTCTGTTTTCTTTTCTGTCCTCTGCTGAGGTGTAACTGCTGCCTTTTAAATCTGGGCATATCCCAACGTCTTTCATACAATAAGTGTCTTGTTGATGTGGAAGTTCCGCAAGCGGAACGGACATATATCACAATCGTTGTATATTAGTAATCGCCCTCCCATTAAGCTGAGGCATATACATACAACCCACGGACCACGCGACACATCTTTAATACCACCGCAACAATGTTATATGTATATATAACAGCGCCCTTTCATATATACATATAAGTAATTTCAACTCTCAGCATACATACAAACTTCCTTTTTAAATCAATTCTCAGCGTAATATAATGAAGATTTTTAAACATATAAGAACTCCTTTTGGGCCCACTTGACACGCTTCCCGATGCAATGAGTCTCCTCCGATTGCAATTGATCGCTCCTGCTCCGATTGCGATTGATCGCAATCGCACCTTGCGTTTGCATGTTTCTTTGCCAACTCTAACTCCGATGCGATTGAGTCACTTATACCTTCTTTCGATTGGGTTGTTCCGATGCAATCATGTCGGACTTCAAATACTTGTTACTTATGGTTTATAAGCCCATTGGGTCCGGGCTTCAATTGCAATCGCAAGTTTTGGTTTATAAACTCCGCTGTCCTTATAATCTTCGATGCGATTGGGTTGTTCCGATGCGATCATGCCGGACTTCAAATATATATCATCCATCGTTTATACGCCCATCGGGTCCGGGCTTCCAATCGCAATCGCAACTCTTATATTCTCCGATGCGATTGGCCACTGTTCATTGTATTTTGCCGATGCGATTGGGAAAGGACTTCAAACACGTTTGAATTATAATTCATACATCCATCGGGTCCGGAACTTCCAATCGCAATCGCAACTCTTTGTTGCATGTTCCGATGCTCTTATAATCTCCGATGCGATTAGGCCGGAATTCATATATATATTAACCATTGTTTATACGCCCATCGGGTCCGAGCTCTTAATCGCAATCGCAAGTCTTTTAATATGTGTTGCGATGGTTTGTTTCTTTTCGATGCGATTAAGCCGGATTTCAAACTTATCAAGCCACTGTTTATATGCCCTATCGGGTCCGGAACTCAATCGGAGCTCTTGTCACTATGTTCCGCTGCCAACCTTTTCTCCGATGTGATTGGGTGAGGGTCCCACTTTATATTACTTCCTTTCCATTGATCATAACGCGCTCCACTTAAATATATATATTAATGTATATGCCTTGGACCATTGCAAAATATGAAATGCGCGGCATTTAAATGTATTGTGATGGATATGTATATATGTATCCTCCAATGGGTTAGGAGATTCCCGGAATAATGTTTGTATAAATATGTAACGCCCATCGGGTAATGATTCTCAGAATATTATATATCTGTCCTCCGGGTTGGGCGATTCTCGGAATTATAACGGCTCTGCCTCTGCCTCTGTCTCTGCTACTTCTGTCGCTCTGCCTCTGCCTCTGCTTCCTCCGTTTGCTTCTTTGTTGCCTTCATTGTCTGTCTTTGTCTCCTTGTAACTGTTCCTGTCTCTGCATCTGCTACCTCCTTTGCCATCAATGACAACATTTCCAACAGTCTCCCCCTTTGGCATTGATGGCAATACATTTTCTCTGTTTGCCTGCTCTTTCTCCTGTTGTTTTCTCTTCCTCCCCCTTTGACATCAATGGCAAAGGGTTGATTTTTGCATTTCCTCTCTCTGAGTTATGTTTAGGCCCTCTTCTACTGACTTTGTACCATGCTGCTCCATAGTGATGTATAAGACTTGTTGAGAGAACACTTTGAGGATTATTGAATTTGAATATACACTGTAAATTGATACAGTTCTTTCACTTGTATAGAGCTAAAAGTGAGAATAATGATACTTCATAGAATACATTGTATCAGCTTTATCTAGTCAGAGATGTATGATTGGATTCAGCAACTAAAATGTTGATAGGCTTCAAATGATAATCACTACTTGTCTTTTATGTTTCAGATTCTTAATATAATGTTTCAGAACACAATACTGATCCTTTTGCTCTGTAATTGACCTTTTGATGCTTGAATAATGCAGATAACTCTAGGATAATAACTTGGTGTTCTTTTGCCTTAATCCTTTGATCCTGAGGACCTGATTCATGCTTTCCTTGCTGGCTGTTCTCCCCCTGAAATTGTGCTTTCTCTTTATATCAGAGAGTAGCATCTGCAGATACTACCCCTAGTTTATCTCTCAAATATTGAAATGGTTCTCTAGCAAGAGGTTTGGTAAATATATCAGCTGTCTGTTCTTTCGTTGGTACATATTCCAGCTTTACTATCTTCTGAGCCACTTGTTCTCGAAGGAAATGATACTTGATTGGAATATGTTTAGTTTTTGAGTGAAGTACAGGATTTTTAGATATACTTATAGCACTTGTATTATCACATTTGATTGAGATAGGTTCATCAATGCTTACCTTCATGTCTTGAAGAGTTTTCTTCATCCACATGACTTGTGTACAACATGCTGCTGCTGCAATATATTCTGCTTCTACTGTAGATAGGGAGATAGATGTTTGTTTCTTGCTTAACCATGCCACCAGACTTTCTCCTAGATAGAATGCACCTCCACTTGTACTCTTCCTGTCATCCACACAGCTGGCCCAATCTGCATCTGTGTATGCTGATAAAGTGAAGTTTTTGCTTTTAGGATACCAAAGTCCATATTGTGCTGTTCCTTGTAGATATCTGAGTATTCTTTTTACTGCCAGAAGATGGTTTTGTTTAGGTGCTGCTTGATATCTTGCCACTAGTCCTACTGCTAGCATGATGTCTGGTCTTGATGCTGTCAAATACAACAGGCTTCCTATCATGGATCTGTAGAGTTTTTGATCTACATCTGCAATCCCATCATCAGCACACAGCTTGCATCCCGTGATCATGGGTGTTGTCACAGGTTTGCAGTCCTCCATTTTGAATTTTTTTAGCATTTCTTTTAAGTATTTTTCTTGAGAGATGAAGGTGCCTGTGTTCTTTTGTTGAATTTGCAGTCCCAAGTAGAAACTGAGCTCTCCAATCATAGACATTTCAAACTCTGTTTTCATTTCATCAGCAAACCCTTTTTCTAGTTCATCTTTGTTGCTTCCAAACATAATGTCATCAACATATACTACAACAATCAGGAGTTCATTTTTATGGGCTTTTATGTATAGATTGTTGTCTACTCCACCTCTCTTAAAACCCTGTTTTTGCAAATATTTATCCAGTCTTGAGTACCAAGCACGAGGAGCCTGTTTCAGTCCATATAGGGCCTTCTTTAGTCTGCATACATAGTCTTCTTTGTCTGTCAATGAGAAGCCTTCTGGTTGTTCCATGTACACTTCTTCTTCTAGATCTCCATTAAGAAAAGCAGACTTTACATCCATTTGATATACCTTGAAGTCTTGGTAGCATGCAAATGCCAGGAACATTATGATAGCCTCCATTCTGGCTATAGGGGAAAATGTTTCATCATAGTCAAGTCCTTCAATTTGTGAGTATCCTTTGCAGACCAGCCTGGCTTTATTCCTGATTACTTGTCCTTGCTCATTCATTTTGTTTTTGAATACCCATTTTGAACCAATGATATTTTTCTCAATTGGTCTAGGAACTAGTTCCTAGGTATTGTTCTTTTCAATTTGGTCCAATTCCTCATTCATTGCTTTTACCCAAGACTTGTCCTTGTTGGCTTCTTCAAATTTCTTTGGCTCTATTTGTGACAACATGGCTATGTATACCTCTTCAGTTTGTTCTGTTAGCTGCCTTCTTGTTTGGACCCCTACTCTCTTGTCTCCAATGATCTGATCTTCAGGATGGTTCTTCTGAGTATATCTTGAGGGAGTTTTCGAGTTCAGTCCAACATCTTCTGATGTCTTGCTTGTTCCATCATCATCCTGGTCCTCTTCTTCATGATTTTCTGATGGACTGTAGCAGTCTGTATCTCTTGTATTGTTTGGAAGTTCTTCATCAAATCTCACATCAATACTTTCAACTATTTTCCGAAGAGTCTTGTTGTAGCACCTGTACCCTTTACTTTTGGAAGCATATCCTAGAAAAATCCCTTCATCTGCTCTTGCATCAAATTTCCCAAGGTTTTCATCATTATTATTTATGTAACATTTGCTTCCAAAGATTCTGAAATGTTTGATTGAAGCAGGCTTTCCATGCCATAGTTCATAGGGAGTCTTGTCACTGCTTGGCCTTAAGTGAGCTTTGTTAAGGATATGTACTGCTGTGTGCACTGCTTCTGCCCAGAAGGTTTGAGAAATATTATTCTCTTGCATCATGGCTCTGGCAATTTGTTGAACAAATCTGTTTTGTCTTTCTGCTACTCCATTCTGCTGAGGTGTTCCTGCAATAGTGAATTTTTGTTTTATGCCATGTTCATTGCATAGGTCAGAAAAGTCATAATTTGTAAATTATCCTCCTCTATCTAATCTTATACATTTTAGCTTGCATCCAGTTTGATTTTCTTCTAATGCTTTGAATATCTTAAACTTTTCCAGTGCTTCTGATTTGTTCTTGAGAAAAGCAACCCATGTCATTCTGGAGAAATCATCTATTATCAGCATGAAGTAGGATTCTCCACTTAGTGTCTTAGTTCTAGCAGGTCCACACAGGTCCATGTGCACAAGCTGGAGTGGTCTTCTTGTTGATAGCTCATCTTTAGATTTAAAGGATGTGCAAGTCTGTTTCCCCAATTGACAAGATTTGCATATGGTATTTGAAGGTCTTTTTATTTCTGGCATATCTCTGATAGCTTTCTTCTTGCTCAGTCTGATGATATGGTCGAAACTGAGATGTCCCAATCTCCTATGCCATAACCATGACTCCTCAAGTTTGCTAAGATGGCAGGCTTCATCTTCCTCTTTCACTATGTACACATTACTCTCTGTTCGAACACCTTTGAGTAGAGTCTTTCCTGTTGTGCTTGACCTGACTACACAATCTTGTGCTCTAAAAAGAACTTCACAGCCATTGTCACACATCTGATTGACACTCAGTAAATTTGCTTTCAGTCCATCCACAAATAGTACATCTTGGGCCTTTCCTCTACCATTGTCTATGCTGACTGAGCCTTTTCCCTTGATCTTTCCTAATTTATCATTGCCAAAAATAACATTGCCAGATTTCTTTTCATCAAGAGTTATAAACTTGCTTCTGTCTCCAGTCATGTGTTTTGAGCAGCCACTATCCAGGTACCACTAGCTTTTCAGGTCTTGAGCAGTTAGAGCCAAGTCACATTTATTCTCCTTCTTTATCCACTGGAGGCATCCTTTTGTTTGGTGTCTTTTGTGAGTTGATGAATCACATCCTTTCAGAGGACATTTGGAGGGCATATGTCCAACTTGATTGCATATACAGCATTTGATCATAGTTTTTGCAGAATTGTGAGTATGAACAAAATTTCTTTGATTCATAAACCTCCTTGAGGTGTTGAACATCAATCTTTGTCCATAATTTCTACATTCAATAATTTTATGGCCAAATTCCTTACAATAAAAACAATAACCATAGAAATTATTTGCATACCTGATGTAAGGTTGTTTTCTCCATTTGTTTGTTTGAGACAGTCTCTTCACTGTTTGCATCTTTTGCAGGTTTGAATTACTCCTCCTTGTATGACAGTATGCAGCAATGTGTCCCAGCTTGTGGCAGACATAACAGGTGGCATTCTTCATAGGAGGGAAGAGTCTTCTTTGAAAACTTCCAAGTTTGATATATTCAGAGGCATATGTTCCTTTTTCTGTTGGCTTCGTATTTATTGCATTCTTTGTTACTAGAGGTTTCTTCTGATATCTATCATCCTTATTACATGTTTCTTCTTTTGTAGGAATTGTCTGAGCTGCTTCATCATTCTTCTTTGCTTTTACAAAAATAATATTTTTGTTTTCCTTTTCTTTGCCTTTACTCAATTCTCCTTCATAGCCTATTCCTGTTTTTATCATTGGGGATCTTTGAGCAACCAGAATTTCATTCAACTTACTAGAGCTTGTTTGAGAAGAGTTTATAAGCACTGTCCTTTGAGCATTTTCTAGTTTCTTCCTGAGACATACTACTTCTTCTTCCAGTTTCTCTTGTTCTCGGGTTTTATCCTTGATTTGATGAAGTAACATGTCTTCTATCTTCTTGGCTTCTTCAAGCTCTACCTTTAGCTGTATGAGGACTTTTGAGTTTTGTTCTTCTCTTACATACTTAAGAAGAATGTCCTTTTGTTTTCTGCACTTCAGTTTGAGTCTGTCAATCTCTTCCAGAGCACTTCTTAGCTCCCCCTCAAGGTCGACTTCCCCTTCTTCTTCTTCATCTTCTAGCAGGATTCCTTCAAGTTCTTCTATGGCCATCAATAAGAATTTGGAGGTTCCTTCTTCACTTGAGGGTTCATCTGAATCTTCAGATGTACTGCTGTCTTGTTGAGCATAGAAGGATTTTCTGTTGAACTTCTTTCCTTTCTGCCAGTTCTTTGATTTATTTTTCTCTGACTCTTGAGCCTGATTCCTTATTTTCTTGTGAGGACACTTAGCAGCATAGTGTCCCACTCTTCCACAGTTAAAGCATTTGAAGGGGAGTTTACCTTTGTATTTACCTGAGCCTCTATCCAATTTCTTGACAAACTTTGCCTCTTCTTCATCTGAGCAAGAGCATATGTCTCCCTCTTCTTCTTTCTTCTTTTCTATTTTAAAGGCTGCGTCCCTCGTACTTGGCTTCTTTTGTGGGAGCCTCATTTCATAAGCTGTTAGATTTCCAAGTAGCTGGTTCATGGTCAAGGTCTCCCAATCAGCTGTTTCTTCTATTGCAGACAGCTTTGGATTAAACCTGGATGGAAGAGATCTTAGAATCTTTTGCACAATTATACTTTCTGGCATTTTTTCTCCGAGAGCTTTCATATTGTTAATAATTTCTGTAGCTTTAAGGAAGAAACTGGCAATGTCTTCATCATCATTCATTTTTAAGTTTTCAAACTGGGTTCTATAGACTTGAAGTTTGGCGGTCTTTACTTTCTGGTCTCCCTCATGTATGTTTTCAAGAGTATCCCATATTTTTTTGGCAGTGTCTTTGTGCATTACTTTAATAAACTCTGCTTCACACAATCCATTCAGGATGGCATTCATGGCTTTAGCATTAGCCACAAAATCTTGTTTTGATTCTTTTTCTGTGTCAGTTGCCTTTGGGGAATATCCTAATTCCACAGCAGCCCAAACTTCTATTCCTAGAGACATTATGTATGTCCTCATTCTGATTTTCCAGAAAGCATAATTTTCACTAGTGAAGAAAGGGGCTTTATTGGTTGAGCATCCTTCTTTACTAGCCATCTTGGGAACCTAGGATCTCCTTTCAGTTGTTAGACTTGAACAAAGGAACTTGCTCTGATACCAATTGTTGAACCTTTAATTAAACTGAGAGGGGGGGGGGGTGAATCAGTTTAATACATTCCTGATATTTTAAACTTTTCATTAAACTTATTTACACCTTCATTTCATATCCAATTTAAAGTGAGAGTAATATTCAAATGTAAGCAGCAAGTGTTAGTATAATATAGCAGTAAACTTAATATGAGAGCAGCAGGTATTAAGAAGATGATACATATCAGATCAATACATAAATATCATGCATAGAGACACTAGATATAAGTGGAAACCCATAAAGGGAGAAAAACACATCTTATTATTGTTGTGATGCAAAGGCAAGCTCCAACTCCCTCTCACCATTGTTTTCTGCAGGCACCAACCTACATGAGGCTCTATCCTCAATTCTGCAAGCTACAACTTGCAAGGAAGCACCAACTCCCTTCGATTTTCTGCAGGCACCAACCTACAGGAGGCTCCAACCTCAGTCAGCTACAACTGACAACTATCAAGCTGCAACTTGATAGGGAAGCTCCAACTTCCTCAATTTTCCAAACTAAATGTTTGCTGATTTACCTCAGATATCAGCTCTGTTATGTAGCTTCTCTTTCTGCTCTTCTTTTATTCTTCTCTGCCTTACTTCTATACTCTGCCTTCTCTAGATTTAATCTCTCCTCTCTTCTTGCATATCTAGATGATATTATTTATAAGAATTTTCTTGTGAATGTTAGCATTCTTCAAAGAATTTGAAATGGACAGTCATACCTCTTCGCTTTCTTCCTTTTCATTTCTTTTCCAGCTCACTCACAAAAAATGTAACTGTAGGTGCTTATTTTAATATTACAGTGGGATCTTTGTTTTTCCTCTAGAGACTTGCCAATGCATCACAACAATATAAATCAATTAAAAATATTTACATTTAATTACAATGAGAGCTCCAGCTCACTCATACAACCTGTTGTATTTCTGCGCATTTGTCTTTTCTTTGACTGTGCTTTATCTCTTTTCAACTCTGTTTGCTTTTCTGTCCTCTGCTGAGGTGTAACTGCTGCCTTTTAAATCTGGGCATATCCCAACGTCTTTCATACAATAAGTGTCTTGTTGATGTGGAAGTTCCGCAAGCGGAATGGACATATATCACAATCGTTGTATATTAATAATCGCCCTCCCGTTAAGCTGAGGCATATACATACAACCCACGGACCACGCGGCACATCTTTAATACCACCGCAACAATGTTATATATATATATATATATATATATATATATATATATATATATATAACAACGCCCTTTCATATATACATATAAGTAATTTCAACTCTCAGCATACATACAAACTTCCTTGTTAAATCAATTCTCAGCGTAATATAATGAAGACTTTTTAAACATATAAGAACTCCTTTTGGGCCCACTTGACATGCTTCCCGATGCAATGAGTCTCCTCCGATTGCAATTGATCGCTCCTGCTCCGATTGCGATTGATCGCAATCGCACCTTGCGTTTGCATGTTTCTTTGCCAACTCTAACTCCGATGCGATTGAGTCACTTATACCTTCTTTCAATTTCTCCGATTGCGATTGGGTTGTTCCGATGCAATCATGCTGGACTTCAAATACTTTTTACTTATGGTTTATAAGCCCATTGGGTCCGGGCTTCAATCACAATCGCAAGTTTTTTTTTATACACTCCGCTGCCCTTATAATCTCCGATGCGATTGGGTTGTTCCGATGCGATCATGCCGGACTTCAAATATATATCATCCATCGTTTATACGCCCATCAGGTCCGGGCTTCCAATCACAATCGTAACTCTTATATTCTCCGATGCGATTGGCCACTATTCATTGTATTTTTCCGATGCGATTGGGAAAGGACTTCAAACACGTTTGAATTATAATTCATACATCCATCGGGTCCAGAACTTCCAATCGCAATCGCAACTCTTTGTTGCATGTTCCGATGCTCTTATAATCTCCGATGCGATTAGGCCGGAATTCAAATATATATTAACCATTGTTTATACGCCCATCGGGTCCGAACTCTTAATCGCAATCGCAAGTCTTTTAATATGTGTTGCGATGGTTTGTTTCTTTCCGATGTGATTAAGCCGGATTTCAAACTTATCAAGCCACTGTTTATATGCCCTATCGGGTCCGGAACTCAATCGGAGCTCTTGTCACTATGTTCCGCTGCCAACCTTTTCTCCGATGTGATTGGGTGAGGGTCCCACTTTATATTACTTCCTTTCCATTGATCATAACGCGCTCCACTTAAATATATATATTAATGTATATGCCTTGGACCATTGCAAAATATGAAATGCGTGTGCATAAATGTATTGTGATTCCCGGGTTAGGCGATTCTCTCGAATAATGTTTGTATATATATATATATATATATATATATATATATATATATATATATAAGTATATATATATATATATATATATATATATATATATATATATATGCTTTGCCGCTTGGGGTTATGTGATTCCCAGAATAAGGTTTATGTATAAATATGTAACGCCCATCGGGTAATGATTCTCATTATATGATTCACCTTCTGGTTGCCATGATTCTCAATTATAACTTACTTTCTGTCTTCAGATAACAACTGTGTCTCTGCCTCTGTCTCTATTGCTCGACCGTTTCGCTGTGCCTCTGTATTCGACTGTTATAATTTTAGCCTGTCTCCTTTGCCTGTTTCTGCTTCAGCGTTGCTCGACCTCTGCCTCTGCCTTTTGCTA